>JAJHUR010072570.1:0-34463 GCA_027495735.1 Lutjanus campechanus | reverse complement strand
TGGGCGGGGGGGGGGGGGGGGGGGGGGGGGGGGGGGGGCGCGGGGGGGACAGTTCGCGGGGAGGACTGTTGCAGGGCGACTCTCTGGGGGACAGAGCGTAGGAAAGCATCCGTCCACTGCGCTCCTGAAACACCTGTTTCTGTAAAAAGGGAGTGAATGTTAGTGCACAAAGGTCCACGCCTCAAAAAAGATGTTAATTGCCAAAAAATACTCTTTTTATTACACTTATAAAATAATGACTGACGTTACTTTCCGGTTTTTTACCAACAACTTCTACCATCCACTGATGATGATGATGATGATGGCAGTTATTTCCTTTATCAAAGAGTTGCTTACCCAAGTCCCATCTGGCCCAAAAAGCTCTAAAAAGTTCCCTATAAACTCTCTGGATTTCTCTTCCCACTTCTGAATGAGATCGTGGCTCTTCTCCTCCACACGGTAAACAAAATGTTTGCTCTTCTCCTCAACTGTGCGAACCTTCTCCTTCATTCGGTCCACCTGGTTCTGCAGCCGGTACTTCTTCTCCTGAGGGGGAGTAAATGTTGAGGAAAGGTCATCATGTCAGTGTTACAAATCACAGTCAGAGCCAAATTTGTTTTCAATTCCGCCACATGTACAGGGTATATGAAGAAGGGAAATGACGTTTCTCTCAGGCCCCCAGTGTAAACATACAGGTGCTCAAACAGCAACAACGATTAAAGAAATACTAGGATAGAAATAAAATACATTGAAAATAACAAAACACTAACAATGTAACAAAATACTAGAAAAATACTAAGAATTATAAGTTAAACAGGGGAGTCGGGGGGACAATAACAAGGCACAGACAAAAACAGAAAAAAGATACAGACATTGACGAACCAGAACCTCAGTAATTAATCTTTGTACCCTGACTTGTTACAGTTTTTAGGGCAGATGCTACCCATTTTAAAGGGACGGTTCACCCTAACATCAAAAATACAAATTTTTCCTCTTCCCTGTGCTATTTATTCATCTGTAGATATCGGGTCTGCTCTCTCTCAAATTTAAGGTGTGCATCTACTCATGGACGAGAGGTTACAGCATTAATACGCCATTAATATTTGCATCCTTCCTTTTGTGCCGTGATACGGTTGATGGGTGTTGGTTGGTAGAGAGAAAATAGTTCCTCCATGAAACTGCTCATGTGGATTATTTTAAGCAACCAAGTCATGATTTGTGGAAGGAGACTCTGCTGTTGAATTTTTCAAATGTACTTTTGGAAATTTGAGCACAACAAGCTGAGTGCCATTTATTTCCATTGTATTCAAGAGAAGGCCAACATTTCTATGGTAACAAAAAATGGATAGATGGATAAATAGCACTACAGGCGAGAGGAAATTTGTATTTTTAATTTTGGGGTGTACTGTCTCTTTAACTGAAGTATCCTCAGACAGAAGCAGTCAGTATTACACATGAGACCTTCTTCACAACAGCCATTTTGACATGAAATAGTAGGGGAGACACAGTTGTTACCAATGATACTAATCAAGGTTCAGTTTCATTCAGGTCAAACAGAGTCAGAGAGCTGCTGTTGTGCATGTTGGCTCACTGGACCTTCATTAGTATCATTGGTAACAAATGTGTTTACCCTGTTATTTCATATCAATATGGCTGCTGTGAAAAAAGTCTATTATGGTGACATATAGCATTGATCACGCTCTTACGTTGATGTAGCTGACGTTTAGCTCCTTGGCCGTGTAGCCACGCTGGAGGTTGCGTCGGGCGTAGACATCATAGTCTCTGACGATTCTGGTAATTAAGTCAGATGTCGAGATTCCCTCTGTCCGCTGTGTAGGCACAAACATCCCTGGCGCACACACACAAACACACAGAATTTGAAAACTGCCCAAGGTATATTTTAAGAAATACACAAGTAATTTTATTTTCCTCACATCAGACACTCACCTGCCTCCTTGATGTGTTTATAAACGTCCTCACTTCCTGCTGAGGAGTATGGGATATCATCATGAGCCACAAAATCGATCTGAGGAAGAATCACAGGACACAAATTGTATGGCAGAAAATACTGCACTTGCAGAAGGACATGAAGTTAAAATAAACAAAAATATCTAACATGAATGCAAAGTAGTTTTTTTTAAAAACATAAATGCTTAAAATAGTACATGACATGGGTGTCAAAAAGGCCTGGGGATGTTTTCACAGTGTCTGATCTTACCATTAGAAGTCCTCATTAAATTATGTTATATAAAAAAAACTATATTCATTTAAAAGTCAAATAAAAATAATTATATATTTAATGAAATTGAATTAAAAATAAAATTTTGTTTGAATTAAATTAAAAATGTATTTAGTTTGAATCAATTAAATTTGTTTAACTGAAGCATCTTTATTTATTTATCACTTGAGGTTTTTGGAATAATTCTCACAGACAGCCGATAAGTGAACTGCCAACCAAATATGCGTTAAAAGTTTATTTCCTAGTATTTTTTCAAAATCACTGATGCAAGGGGGCACATTCCCTGCAGCATGTGAGTGATCGTGACCAGGTTTTAGTGACTTGGAGTCCTCTGGACGGCCTCTAACTTATCTCAGACTTCCGCCCTACTTTTAGAGCTAAAACTCTTTGTAATTTACTCCAGGGAGTCCTAATGTTAGGACTGACATGCTCCTTACTTTTTAGCTTCTCCTAACACAGTTTTGATTTCGTGATTACAGCCCCTGGATGCCTCATGCATAGTTTAACACCCAGATTATGTAAACAACTACACACACACACGCACACACACCTTGTGTTTCTCTAGGAATTCAGGTGTGAGAGTCCAGGGTGCATCTCTCAGAATCTCGTCGACATAGCGACAGTGTCTCAGGGCTTCGTAACGTTCAACCTCCGTCATGACTGTGAAACCTTTGTACTTATGGGTCAACTCATCACTGCACACTGATCCAAACACACAGGAGGGAAAAACGTACACAAAACACAGAAACATATAAATCATTATCAGACAAGTTTGCATGGATTATTTTGAGCAGTTGAATTTCCGTGTGTGTATCTCTGTGTGTGTGCATGTTGTCTCAGTGGGTCAGTCCTACCTCCCACTATGAGGTAGGTGTTGGGGAAGAGGTTCTTGGCCTGCATGAGAGCGCGAGCGTGTCCAGAGTGGAACAGGTCAAAGATGCCATCTGCATAGACTCTGACCGGCCGGTCCACTGAAAACACACAGCAACACATTTATCAGAACTAAGTGCAGGGTTATCATTGTGAGAGTAATGGCTGTGGGTGAAAAGCAGCATTCTAAGAGATCATATTGCATATTCCTGGACAGAAATACCAAAATCTTTTTTAAGGTCATATTGATTTAGAAAAAATAATATACCAATGGTTTAGCATTGCTAAAACATTATTGGACCGTCAACGGACAGTTTTAAAAAAGCATCATTATTCCACACATTCTTCTCTGTCAGTTACCCACAATGCACTTCAACTGCCTAAAGTTCTGTTGGAGATTGAATGTTATGCTAGTAGCAGCTAATGTAGCCTTGAATTGTTAGTGTCAAGCCTCACTTTCAAATTTGTAGTCTTAAACGTAAATAAAGGATATATAGTAGACACTGCTTGACCTCATATGTGCTGTATGGCCATTTTATTTAATAAATTTATTGGTGAATGAGCCATGTAAACGCACACAAAAATAAAATAGTGGAGCCCTTGAAACTAGATTTTTGGACACAAAAAGCACTAGTCAAGATTAGTTAATAAAGCAGGACCCAGTTTGATGCCCTTATTGTATTTGTTTTGCTTTAGTGGTAATAATGAGCCCACAAGATACTGCAGCGAAAGTACAGTAAGCTATACACAGTACTGTACTGTATTATAGTGTATTAAAGTACACAGTATAGTAATTTAATTTGTGCAGTAGACTAATATGAAAAATATTTTAAAAGAACTGTAGGCCTACTGTATGTGAAACAGTCAATAAAATTCAGTAAATAGAAAAACTCTCGATTTCATTCAAATGTCAGCTGATGATATTTTGCATAAGAAATAAAGAAAAGAAAAATGGCCATAATAATCATCATCTTATATAGTGATCAATTTGACCCAGACAGACATGACTATTACTATCAGTTTCCACTCCAAAAATTAATCAATTACAAAATTAATCGCCAACTATTTTGATAATCGATTAGTTGGTTTGAGTAAAAGGAAAAAAAAAAGTCAAAATGTTCTGATTCCAGCTACTTAAATATGAATATTTTCTGATTTCTTTACCTTTCTATGACAGTAAACTCAATAACTTGATATTTTCCACAATTTTCTGACAATTTATAGACCAAACAACTGACAACTGATTAATCGAGGAAATAATCGTCAATGAAAACAATGGTTTGTTGCAGCCCTATTATTATTATTAGAAGACAAGTGTATCAGTAGCAGTTGCAGTTGTGTTACTAGTAGTAGTTAGTGATGCTGTAGGAGTAGCAGTAGTAAGCAATAGTAATAATACAGAAATTGTGGTAGAAGTATCTCCAGAGGTAGTAGTAGAAGCAGGTGCACTAGCAGTATTTGTAGTACAATGGTAGAAAAAGTAGTAATATTAGGCCTAGCATTAGCATCAGTGGTAAAATAGTAAAATGTATCAATCGTAGCAGTTGTGGTGATAGTGATACATAATAGTAGTAATTGTAATAGTAGAGTGTAATAATGGAAAAAGTAGCTACACTGTAGCAGGATCAGTAATACTAAGTATCAGATGGATCAGAGATGGAAACTAAGCAGGAGGAGGTGTGCTGTACCCGGGGTGCCTCTGCGGGCCTGAGCGATGGTGAGCTTCTCATGAGGGGCGCGACAATCACAACTGGTCTCTCTGGCAAAGATGGCAGGTTCTGTCAAAGTCTGAGACAGAAATGAGGACAAAGAGACTGGGTTATACATAAAATCCAGCACAGATATCTTATTTTGAAGGATGAACATAGGTTGCTACAACATCTACGACACCTTCACACCCAGCAGCACCCGTCCCTTCAGGGGTACGCTTCCCCTTTCCATACTAATTCCTGTTACAGTAACCTCCGTTAGGTTATTGCCCACAGCAAACGCCTGCTCCATATTGGGAAAAATGGATTGAGAGACAGACACAGCTGCACTCAGCATTATTGATCACTCTGTGCGTGTGAGCAGACTTCTATGTGTAGTAACATGTGGCAGAAAACAAGGTCAAACTATTGATCTGCTGCTGAAGGCCTCTGAGGAATTAGCTAAAATTCAGATGGGAAGAATAAGATGAAAGAGATCAAGAAATGAGAAACCAGCATTTTCAGATATATAAATGTAACTGAAACAGAGAAAGAATAGAAGACAGTGGAACATGGCAACAAAGACAGACCGAGCATGAAAGGACAGAGTAAGGGTGAGACTTGTTAACACTTGTCGTACCTACATCAAGGTTAAAGTGTTGCAGTGTGAGCCTGCCTGAAAAATTGTCTTTGTGTGCCATCTGTTGACTGCAGGGAATATTATTCTCTGAATCTCATTCACACCAATAACAGAGACTCACAGAGTCGGCACAGAGCAGAGAGCTGTGGGGGTGTGAGAGTGAGGAGGATGAAAAATGGAAACAGATTCGGTCTCTGTGGACAGGACTGGCAACTGACGTCAACATATCCTCTAGGAACAGCAACAAAACCAGAGTGTGGCATGACAACGTGTTACACGGACACACAGGTAGGGACAGAGCAAAGAAAAGCAGTGCAGGTTTGCAGAGCGAGAGTTAAGAAAATGAAGCTTTGACCTGGAGATAAAGACAGAGATTTGATTTAATCTCTGTAGCAATGCAGATCATTTCATCTATTGCCTCCACCCCAGTACAATGGTGGTGAATGAAAAATGATATTTAAAAAATCAACAGCAACACATAGTCTGGATGTCACACAAACCTCAGTGTTAACAGTTTCCAAAGGGACTATTTCCTCAGAGGTGACATTTTTGCTATAAACCTTTTTTGATGTGGGAAGAAACGTGCCACAGTTAGGACCGTTCTTGTGTCATCCATCTCTGCATTACAGGATACAGCATAAATTATGAACAGGTGACTTCTTCATAATCATCAACTATTAACAGGCTGGGATTAATTTTGCAAAAGAAAGCTCCAGTAAGCAAACATAAACATTTGGGAGGTGCTTTGTCTTTTCTGCAGCTCATTCAACCATCATGTTCTGTTTGGGACCATTCTGGAGACATTAGGGTGTCTTTGGCCGCTCAAAAATCATACATTACATTGCTTTTATCACCTTGATACTTCACGACTCCCTAATTTAATAAGATTTGCTTGAACCGATGACATGCTGCAGAAGGCCAGAATCCAGCTGTAAACACCATTTATCTGCTCTTTATCTGTGATTGTCTAGAAGTCTAGCAGGAGCCCAAACATAACCATGGGTAACATACTACACATCTCTGACTATGAATGACTTTTTGGCAAACAAAATGAATATACATTTGTTCATTCATACATTGTAACATAGATAAGCATGGAATATTTCCAGAGAAAAGTTGAGAAACTTAAAAAGGTAAAACAACCAGCTGCAAGAAAGGTAAAATCTGCAACAGCTTCCTTAAAAATCAATGTACGGACTCATAAATATAATCCCTTTCAATCATCACTTATGACCCACTGAAGTGTGGTGTCCGTATTTGCAGACATCCTGCCCTTTGCCTGTATTTCCTTATTTTTTCTTATTGTTTTGTTGTGTTTGGGATGTTTCACCAACCCAAAACATTGGTATCTGACATCCTGATGTGTTTACGAACAGCTACTGTACCTTTAACTTAAGTACACAAGTAGATCTGAGTAGTAATGTTAAGTTTGACAAACTTGAGAAACACTTTGGGTGAGCTTCTTATCCTAAGTTGACACAACAAATTAGCCATTAGTTGAGTAAACTCAACTCTCTCAGTATCTAAGATTCAGTTGCACCTGGTGGTGAACTTATTGATTCCAAACACTGTGTTTTACTCTCCCTCTAAAAACAGGTACGTAAAACCACGGTGGCTGTCAAACTCACGCAAAAACATGAAAGGCTGCATCTACAGCCAGTGTTTAATTTGTTCTTTCTTGATTACTGTTAGAAACGAGGTGGTGCAACATGGCGGCCTCTGTGGAAGCGAAAACACAACAATTATACGCTAATGAAAACACACACTCATACACTGGACCTTTAACAAAGTCATAGGAAAAGAAATAGATATTTAAAAGGTAAAACATTAGTTGATTTCAATAACCATTTTACACTTACAACAGCGGGTTGTGTAGGACCACAAAAAATGTCAACGAAAGGAAGGGTTAAAAAATCTAAAGAAACTGGCACTGCCAAACAACCCAAAAACCAAAACTTACACTGTATCTTTAGAAAATAAAGCTTTATCCACCTATACCTTGAGCTTGTAGATGTATTTTAAATTATACACATCAGAAAAGCTGTGAGGGTGCACTTATACTTATATAAAGCATTCCCAGGTATAAAGATGCTTATCTCACAATGTGCCCTGGGGTCAGCTGTAATGAATTGCCATTTCACTTTCACTTCATTACATGAATCACTGTAAAACTACAGATGTGGGCAGCGATTCAGAGGTATGAAAACAGGCTAGTTATTGTGGACAAGTGGATTGTAATTGTCATACATGCAGCTGTCTGTCAAAAGTATAGCAGAAAGCAGGCAAGTAAAGCACTATAGCTATAAGAGGAATAGAAGGAAGGCATTAATTTTTTAACATTCCCATAGATGTGAGGGTCCTTTTATGGTATGTACATCCCATCTACTTGCACATCCTTCCCTTGTTTTTAAGTTGGCTTTGAACACTGTCTCTTTCCATTAGACAGGTATCAGAATTCAATGCCAAGCAGCAGAGAGGTTGAGGGAGCATCCTCATCACCCATGATTCCTTGGAGAGAACAAGGGGGTGGCTTACAAACACTTAGCACCGAGCAGATGGTGAAGCTTGAACTAACTGACCGGCCTATCAGGACGAGCGGTTAGTAAAGCCCTCTCTCTGGCACAGGCAAAGAACATCTGGCATAAGAAGGATTAAAGCTGGAAAAAAGAGAAACAGGGACAGGAGATGGCATGAGAGAACAACAGCAGTGAAGACGAGGAGACAAAGATGGACCGTTTGGAGGAGACGGACATGGATGCCAGGGTAAGAGGAGGAGAGACAGGGGGCTCTCTGTCCTTACTGCCGCAGTGTCTCCTCAGCAGGACGTCCATGCTATGTTGTCCACTGTGAGGACCCCTTTTCTCCTCCATTCAAACATGTCCACTCAGCATTCTGAGCATCACACACAGCCTCATGCTATAGAGGATCTGTTTCGTAACAGGGGAGAAGCAGGAGCCTTTGTCTCCCTGTCACACACACACACCTCCGAGACACATGAAAACACACACATTTAAATGCCCTACCGTCCGGGGATGGGGGCAGGTGTGTTCAAGCTCCTCCATGATTCCCAAAGACTCATGGGATGTGGCTGTGGTCGCTCTGTTATGTGACTCAGCAGCATCAGTGAGACGATGCCTCTCTCCTCACCGCTCAGTCTCTTTCTCCTTCCTCTGTTCCCCCCGCCCACTCTCTGATCTGCCTCTCTGTCTGTCCTCCCTTCTCCTCCTCCTCCTCCTCCTCCTCCTCTCTGATCCCCTGCTGCAGAGAGGAGGAGGTAGTGAGGAGGTCTCACTCTGCTGCTTTTTCTTGGTACCACACAAAGGAAGAATTCTGCTCTTTATTTGATGTTGCTGAAAACATAGTCACTTAGTTTTGACCTTTTATAAGGTCAGATTGACAGATTAGCACTGACTCAACCTATAGGGGCTTTGTATTAATGCTACAATTCGCCAGGCACCTCTGGCATCAATATTACAGATGTTATATCTGTGCATCTCTTCAGGGCAACATGCTTATATGCGTTTTTATTTTTGCAATAATGACCCATTCAATGCACATTATCCCTGACATATTTTTTCTCTTATGCTAGTATCATGCTACACACCAAGTGTTGATTAAAATGTGTGTGACTGTCCTGTGCAGTTGTCCATATATGTACAAGTGAAAGGTGTATAGCTTTTTATTTATTTATTCATTATTGCTATTTTATTTGTATTTTATTTTATCATTCACTTGTTTCCACCTCTATTTTTGACCCTTGAATTGCTGTAAAGTGTGACTTTCCCTGGTATATCTTTTTGCTGTATATTATAATTATGTAGAAGTGACAATGATTATACAGTTTATTTGGTCATAGGTCATAAGTGCAACTGTTGGGACATTATCACTTCCCTATTTAAAAAAAAAAGGGAACATCTGTGTCTGACGTGTAAACTGTGAGTGAGTCATCTCTTCAATAAAAGATCTTCGCTCGCAGAGCTGATGAGCTCTCTCCATGGCGACGGAAAAGAGGAGAGAGCTCCAAGAAAAGGACCAATCAGAGGAAGGCTACAGCAGTCCAGCAGTGTGAGTGGTGAGGATTGGTGGAGTGGTCCATAGCACCATCAGTGAGATGATGTTACTGAGTGTCACTACATTGGTTTACAGTTGAAGTGAACCGGGGGCGTCTATAAAAGTGTATAGCATATCATTTATTTTTTCTATAAGGTGCTGACAGTCTGCGACGGACCTGATGAGGAAAAACTGGCTTTTATAACTGCGGGACAAACGTTTCAGCGTCTTGTAAAACTATTGGTTTCACTTTCATCACATCAAATGTTCCGTAGACTTTGTTGCCTGTTTAGTGGAAAAATAGTATATAATATATAGTAGCTGTCACATGATGAATAACCACACTGCTTCTGTTTGTACCTGTTTTACTTGAATTGTAAAACTTGAATTTAGAACTAAATTGTGTCTGTTTACGAACAGTATTCATACGTTTGTTTTGTTTCCTTGCATCCATTGTTATTTTAACTTTTTATATCTTTTAAATAATTTAAATATTTTATTCCACCTCACTGTAAATGAGGGCCAGCCCTCAATGTTTTTTTTTTTTTTTTGTCGAGTTTAAAATAATGGTGATATATAAAATCACACCCACTTGTAAGTAGTCTGATCTGCTTGTCAGATGTGTATTTGCTACTCGGCAAAGAAATTCAATATATGCTTCTTTTTCTCTCGGGACTCTTGGAAAACGTTCCGTTGTCTGGTCGTTAAAACACGCAACCACAAAAATTGTGTAGAATTGAGTAAAACCAAAGATATAATTTGAATGCGTTGATCAGAGATGCTTTCTTACCTTCAGCGGTCCTCTTCTGCAACAAAGAGGCGCGACAGCTGCGCAACAGGAGTGCGCTCTGACGCGCCGCTGTTTCACCATGCCGTCCAAATCCAAACAACTGTCCAAAGTGAGATGCGTTGCTGTTTACCACTTGCTTTTCTGTCTGCTTTGCCGTTCAGTCTAAAGGCAGGAGTTTGTGATTGTTTGCTTCAGCGCAGCGGGTGGGTAAGTGCAGCAGAGCGACAACAGCCCGTCTGTCAGAGGACAGATCAGCTGCTCACTGCTGATGAGCTGCGACAACTGTGGGCCACGGTCCATTTAGCAGACCTTACAGTAACCATACGGCTGTTAGGCTATACACTCATGAACTCTTATTGTACTATTAGCCTACAGTGAACAATGTGTCTGCCAAACAAAAAAAAAACTATAAAACATTGTTGTAGCCTAAAATTAAGAAAGATAGCAAATACTAACCCACACCAAAACAATTCATAATTGTTAGACAAACTACACAGACTATTTGCCAATAGGGTCACCAGTATGATATTATGGCTATAAACCCACCACACTGTCCAGGCCCGCATAAGCAGGCTAATATGAATTATCACAGTGATTTGTGGTATAAAAGCTTAAACAGGCTCTGGGGGTGAAGGACAAACCACGCTTTGTATTTTCATTGTTGGACACACTGTAGTGTCTCTGTGGCCCCAATCTGGGACAGGAACCCATTGTGCCCTCCAAAGTCCCGCCTGGTCGCCATGGAAACAAGCTTCATCAGGATACACAGGCACAGACAGTGACTTTTTAAAAAGAGGGGGACCAGTGGTATGATCCTGTACAGACACCATAAACTCAGTTTGGAACCTCAAATTGTATTATTGGAAAAAAACAAACCTGCCTCATAACAATGTTTCATTGTCCTGAACAAAACCTGTTGATTTAAAAAAAATATATATTTATGTTACCTTTGTTTTTACAAGTATATACTGTTTTTCTAGTATATATAAATTCCTTTCTGACTTTTTTAAATGTCTGAAGTTGAAGTAGAAGCAAAAACATACTGTATATCTCTATTTTATTCATCTTCGTAAAACATTTTGGTGCCATCATGCCACCATATTTTTTCATGTTTTTAACATAAACATCCTGCTTTTTTTTATTATCATGTACTCAAGGGCATGTCAGTCAACCTGGTGTGGGTTTTTTCATCTTAAGAATGTTGTTTATCTGTTTTTGCAAATGTTTGTTTCAACTATTGAGGGTATTTTTGATTAGAGTACTATATTATATTATTGTTTGTCATTGGCTATCATGTATTTTGCAAGTAATTTACCCTTTCTGTCAGATGAATCTTCCGCAGGCCTGTTATAAAAAGTTCTTTAGGCCAGAGATTCTCTTTTTTTCTTTTTTTTCTCAGCCAAGGACTCCTTAAGATGGAACAAATAATGTGATGTAGCCTATTTTTCTTACACTTCTTTTTGTTAAGTACAATACTATAAAAAAAAAGAAGGCCTGACAAAAAATAGAAAAAGAACAATAAAACTTAGAACAATTGAACTGAAAATTGACAGTAAATTGTTTGCCGACTAAATGAATCTGAACACAATCTGGCGGTACCCGGACACCTATTTGAGAAACAGCGCTTTAGAGAGTAAACATGTCTCACATGCTGTAGAAATACTGTACTTTTTGTTCGGTCTCGCTGTGGAGTAAACATCAGTTACATTGAACATCACTGCCACCCTATGGACAAAAGTGGAGACCGTGCTTTATTTTTATTGGCTGACAGCGCTGTGATGTCACTTCCTGCATATGACTTTCCCCGGGACGATTTGGCGCGGACTGTCCTGTTGTTGTGTTGACTTACTGTCAGTGTGCAAACATTAAAGACATAAAGATAAAGCCATGGCTCCGGTATCAAACCCAGACAAAGACATGGACGCCCCGGACGGCGGTGAGTATTTGTTAACCGTCGAATGCAAAGCTAACGTTAGCTGAGTTTAGAGGTCTCGTGCAAGGAAAGCGGAGAAGTTAGCTAACATATGAGCTAGCTTACATTGTCATTGTACAACAAGGGACACGCCAAGGCCATTAATACTGTCTGTGTATTAAAATGTGTCAAGCTAAGCTAACATTTTGATAACCGAATCTAGCATTGCTAATCGATTAACATAGTGTAAGGTAATGTTTGCTAACTACAGTACATTCTGACTCCACTTTGTCTCCACTGCTACTTTCATGGTGTTGTGTGTAACAAAAAGTAATAAACTAATCCTCATGTAGATTACAGAAATTGTAAGGTAACCATAACAAAATGCCGCAAAGTAGTGAAAAGTATATAAAAAGAAGAAAAAGATAGCAAAAGCAAAAGAAAGAAGGTTGTGCGCCTGCGCCCATCAAACGAACCAAACGCACACAAACGTGGCATTAGTGGTGTTTTTGTTGGGATAAATATGTACAAATCAAACTGTCATGTTCATACCTGCTGCTTCTGCGTCGTGTCCATGTGTCCTCCTCCTCAGACGATGGAGGTGATGCCTGTGGTCTGGCAAGGTCTCGCTCCAGACGGGAAAAGAGGGAGAAGGTGGGGAGGAAGTCTGCTCTGGAGCAGCTTAAGAAAGCCAAGATGGGGGAGAAGATTAAATATGAGGTGAGAAACTCGAGAGTTATGCATAACATTGGGTATATCACAGTTTCTGTGTGTAATTGTTGGTATTTAATTCAACTCAATGTGTGACATCTTAATGTTACCTCATTTTATGATAGAGTAAATTTCAGAGCATCATCAGTTTACTTGTTAGGCTCCATCAAAGTATGTACTAACATGGCCTTTGGGTTTACCAGACAACCTCCGGAAGATCTTTTTTGTGCAGACAAAAAACGACATGGGTCTATTGAAATTCTACCAAATTTCATTCATGTGTGAGCTGTTTTGATTAAATGTTTACTGAATTAAACATTTGACAAGACCTGCAACTACTGATGATTTTCATATCGATTAATCGGGTGATCAGTTTCTCAATTAGTTGTTTGGTCCATAAAATGACAGAAAAATATTGATTATTGTTTCCCAAAGCACAAGTTGACGTCCTTAAATACCTTGTTTTGTCCACAACCCAAAGATATTCAGTTTACTATCATAGAGGAGTAAAGAAACAAGAAAATATTAACATTTGAAAAGCTGAAATCACAAAATTTAGATATTTTTTCTTAAAAATATGACTCAGAATGAGTAATTGATTATCAAAATAGTTGGCAGTCAAAATATTTGGCTAATTGATTAATCAACTACTCATTGCTGCTCTACATTAGACTAATATTTCTCCAAAGTATTTTTAATGTTTCCACATATGAGACTGTCCCCCATCAAGAAGGTCATGTTTATCCTTTAGAGTAACGATGATTAGTAGATTAATCAGAAAATTAATTGACAACAATTTTAATGATTGTTTCTCAAGCATCCTGGGCTGCGGGACATTGTGTTGGTCATCTGTCACTTATTCTGGACATTATACAGCAATCAATTGAAAGGATAATAACCTGATGAAATAATGATAAAAACATATGTGTAGATTTTTATGCAACGTTTTTATATACATGTGCATATTGAAAGAGAAAAAGCTCTACAGTACAAGTACAAATTTCTTTATTTTTTTCTGCTGTTGTCCCACAATGAATAGTACATTTGGGTCTGAGTTATTCAGCAGTGATTGTTTTATAGGATAATTGTCAACAAGTGTTCATGCTTTCCAGGTGAAGGAGCTAACAAGTGTGTACGAGGAGGTGGATGAGCAGGAGTACTCGAAGATGGTTCGAGACAGACAAGAGGATGACTGGATCATTGACGATGGTGAGTCTCAGTCTCTTCTGTCCACTGTGGAAATACGTGTGACGGGAAGGTGTGATGTTAACGCTTCTCTTTTCTATCCTTAGATGGAACAGGATATGTGGAGGATGGAAGAGAAATCTTTGACGATGATTTGGATGATGATGTAGTTGAAGATAAGAAAGGTAAAAGTTTGTACAGTATTACATTAAGCAACAGTTTAGTTAGTTTGTACCAATTTTTTGGTAAAAATGTTTGTGTTTGCAGGAAAAGCAGGTGCTAAAGGAACAGACTCCAAGAAAAATGTGAAGAAATCTGTTTCTGTAGCCAAACCCAACACCATTAAGAGCCTCTTCATGAACAGTAATGTAAAAAGACCTGCTGAGGTAAGTTTCTCATAGCATCGCTGACCTGCTTTGGTGTTTGCCTCTATTACAAGTGTCTCTTGTGCCGATCTCAACTTGAAACAAAAGAAATTCTCTTCACTTTGTCTTGGTCCTTTATTGACCATAAGCACAATTTTGTCTCTTGCAGAAAGATGTGGACCTGTCCAAAGATGACTTGTTGGGAGATATCTTACAGGACCTGCACTCTGAGGTTGGTACCACACCATCTACTCCACTACTTCTCAATATTTATCCAAACTGCTCATTTTACACAAACCTCCTGCAGTTATTATGTTCACTGTTGGGGTTTATTGTATAGTGTATCAGTTGTTCGGCACTGTTATTGTTATGCATTGAACATAATATACAAATGTCCATAAACTATGTGACTTACTCAGGGGTCGTCAGTTTACTCAATGACAGAGAAAGTGTCCTTTAAGGAAAAAGGTTTGGACCCACTGATCTAGACAATGCAGAACTTTAGCATAATGAAACACAATTCAATGTCATCTAATGCAGTATTGAATTAGGTGTTCCCCGCAATTAACCAAATGGTTCCTGCACATTGACATTTACATTTAGGCTTTTAGCTAATGTGTAATGACTGAACAAGAAGTCATGTTGTGCAGAAAGATGAATGACAGGGACAGTGTGCTCATACAAGAATTAAACCAGTGACCTGTTAGCTTTTTTTACAGTCTTTTTTTCATAGCTGACTTCTTCACCTCTTTATTGTTTGTACATAATCAGATATGTTTAGATTTTTGCTTTTAATATCTCTCTCGTTCTCTCTGTCTTCCCAGAAAACAAATCTCCTGACTCCTCCACCAGTGGTCACTCTGAAGAAGAAGAAGTCTCATGGATCATCCATGAACCCCTTTTCTATCAAACCCCAGATGCCAAAGGTATCCTTTATTAAATTTCTGTTGAAGTCTTAAAATAGTTTACACATATTATTGTTAGTATCTGTAAACTGTGGCAGTGGTCAGATTCTACATTTTTAATCAGTCATGTTAAGATATTGCATGTTACTTGTAATACTAGGAGTCACCCACAGCTACGGGGTTAAAGGCCAAAGTTATCAGACCGCCGCCTTCTGACCCGACCCCAGCCCACCTCCCTCCCTCCACACCATCTCTTCCTGTGGAGAAGCAGAGGGCAAAAGTGGAGGTTCGGGAAGAAGAAGAAGAAGGTAAGAAAAGCGGATACAGTTGTGCTAGCTTTTTGCCATTTTTAAATCCTTCTTGCATCTTAACTTTTATGACAATCTGTTTCTCAGTGAATGAAGCTCTGGCTTTTGATGGGGTGGACTTTGATGAGCCAATGGAGGTCGGGCTCGAGGAGGAGAACCCTGCAGTGAAAGATGATGCTGAGCCTGAGCCTAAAGCAGCAGAGGTGGCAGTTAAAGTGGAGCCCAAAGCAGAGCCTCAGGACCCTGTCTTATTGTAAGCCTGTTATCTATTTTGTTTGTGTCTACTTTATCAGGATATGTAGATATTTTTTCTGTCTCAATCTTGAAATGCTTTACTGCGCTAACATGTAAAGACTTTAAAAACATCGTAGCACAAGTTTCAGTTTTAGCATCTTCTCTCCTCCATCCTTTTCTAGGTCCAACAGGATCGGAAGTTCGTGGGGACAAGAGGAAGAAGGTGGAGCCAGCGAGGCTCCAGCAGAGGTCCAGGTTGACTCCAGTAAACTCCCGCTGGTGGAGGGGGCGGACGGGGAGCAGGTTTTCCGTTTCTATTGGTTGGATGCCTTTGAAGAACCATACAGCCAACCAGGTAAGACATATCCACATATGAAGTGAATATACAGTGGATACTGTCATGTAATGCTATAATCCAAACATACTGTTAAGATTTGTAGAGCACACACTGATTGTTGAACTTCACTGTGATCCAGGTGTGGTGTACTTGTTTGGAAAAGTGTGGATAGAGTCTGCAAAGTCTCATGTCAGCTGCTGTGTTACTGTCAAGAACATTGAGCGGACCATGTACCTCCTGCCCAGAGAACGCGTGAGTTTCCTGCTCGTGTCACATTACTGCCAGTATCACAATCCGGGTTATTACGCTGTAGGTTTACACATAAGAGTCATTTGCTGTGGTGTTTTTGTGTGTAATTGTAAACATTGTAAGTAGAAAAATATAAAAGATAAAAAGCAAGCACAGCAAGTCAAGAAGCATAAATAGAAAATTGACAAGAAAATATGGAAAAATATTATTAAAATATGCACTGTGTGTCATGTTAGCAAAAGAGCTGTACTGTTTAGTGCCACAATGTGCAAAGTAATCACCAGGAAAGTTCACAGTATCACAGGGTCGGCCACAGTCTATGCCGGCTGCCTCAGGGTCCTGAAGGGATGACAGATTGCAGCCAATCACCTTTTCTTTTTTGCTAGTATCAGTGCAGAAAGACAGTTTGTCAGTTTTCAGATCAGTACTACTACTTCTGCTCCTACTCTGAGTAGTTTCATGAACAAGATAGGAAACCTTCTTTTATGTTACTTTCTTAAGAAATTCCTCAATTCTTTGGTTTTGTTTTCATGAACAGAAAGTGAACACCAAGACTGGGGAGGTGTTGGACACTCCTGTTGGAATGATGGATGTGTACCAGGAGTTTAACGAGCTTTCTGAGAAGTTCAAGATCATGAAGTTCAAATCCAAGGTTGGTGCTAACCTGACCGTATATCATGAATAGCACTTGAGAGTGCCAGCAAACTCAGGTTCTTGTTTGCTGAACAAGGCTTTTTGATTTTTCTGTTAAGAAACTGTTTCTTCATAATTTCAGGGTTTTGGTTTTGCATGTTCTGCTTGGTACAGTGACTTTACAGCTAAACATGAGAACAAATTGCCTGTGATGCAAAATAATAATATTTGTTTTTTATTAGATGCATCCTGTCAAACTCATGTTGGTAGTGAGGAATTCAGTAGGGTAGCACTGCTCCCAGTTCAAGCCAGAGTAGAACAACAGTAACAGATTTATAATGATTTTTGCACCAACATTGTTACTTTAGGGTAGATTTATATTTCTTAAATTGTGGTGATGCATCTTTGGGTTTCAATGTTGTGTTGTTTAGTTTTTATGTTGAATGTCTTGTGCTGTTCTGGGTTTTCTTTGTCTTCTAACAGTTTAGGTTGGAAATAAGTGGTTTCACTTTAACTTGTTGTCCTTTGATTTGTTATTTCTGTTTCTGATAATCCTTAAAATAAGCAGTGTAAGTTTGACATGTTTGTAACTGGCGCTTGTTTTCTGCAGAAAGTGGAGAAGAACTACGCTTTTGAAATTCCTGATGTGCCCAGTCAGTGCGAGTACCTGGAAGTCAGATATTCTGTGAGTAGTCATGCTCAATAAACCCTATCAAGTTGATAGGTAGAAGTGGTCCTATAGATGTTTTTTTTTATTTTACTATAACTTCTTTGTCTGTGTGGTAAACATTGTTTTTTTGCAGGCTGAGTTCCCTGCGCTGCCTTCAGACCTCAAGGGGGCGACATTTTCCCACATTTTTGGAACCAACACTTCCAGTCTGGAGCACTTCCTCCTCAGCAGGAAGATTAAAGGGCCGTGCTGGCTGGACATCAAGACACCACGTGAGGACGATGTTGCTTTGCCCAGAATTCTTAATAATATTAATAACTGATTTAACATCCTGCATTTAGTTTAACTTGATTTGTACTGAGGGTGTTTTGATATTCAGAAGTTTGGATAGAAATGATTTTAAACTTGAAAATTCATATGTACCCTCTGCGTCTGTGTCAGAGCTGATCAACCAGCCGGTCAGCTGGTGTAAAGTGGAAGCTCTTGCCCTGAGGAGTGACCTGGTCACTGTGGTGAAAGATCTGTCACCTCCACCCATCACCATCATGTCCATCAGCCTCAAGACTGTCCAGAACCCCAAGACACACCAAAACGAGGTCAGAACACTTGAAGCTGTACATGCTATTCAATATACTGTTTCTTCAGACTGAAATACATTGTGAACAAGGATCTGATGATATATTTGTCTCTCTGCAGATTGTGTCCCTGGCTGCACTGATCCACTATCAGTTCCACATGGACAAAGCTCCACCTCAACCTCCATACCAAACCCATTTTTGCGGTAAGTCGTTTATACTCGTACTATTGAATGTTTTTATGGTAATGCACCAATGCAATAGAACGGTGTGTAAGGGGAAATGAAAGAAATGGTTATTATATTTGTTTTGTCTTTGCAGTGGTCAGTAAACCATCCGACTGTATCTTCCCCTACGACTTCAAAGAGGCTGTGAAGAAGAAGGTGAGTGGTGATTGAGTTCAGCTTTATTCATGTGGCTCTTAAATAAAAGCAGTTTCTACAGTATATTAAGGGAAAGTACTTTAGTATCCTTTGTGTAAGAAAGGAGATTTTATTATAATTGATTGAATATATTTCAGTAGCATGACAATTTCTCTTCACTGTATGTGTTGATATGACTCTCTTCCTCTGTCAGAATGGGAAAGTGGAGATTGCTTCCACAGAACGGACTCTGCTTGGTTTCTTCCTGGCAAAGATGCACAAAATCGATCCCGATGTGCTGGTGGTGAGTAGAAGATGTTGGGATAGATTGGTTCTGTTCAATCTCCACAATCGATTACAGATTAATCATTATCGTCCTAATAGGAAAATAAAAATGAAAAATGAGTGCCCTTATTTCTGTGCCGTAGGGTCACGACATCTTTGGTTTTGACCTGGAAGTGATTCTGCAGAGGATCAATGTGTGCAAGGTTCCCCACTGGTCGAAGATAGGACGCCTTAGGAGGGCAAATATGCCCAAACTAGGGGTAAGACAAATCCACATCCAGAGCAACTTGCATGTTTTTTGTTTCTGTACCATGCTGTACATCACTAAATGTTGTTGTCCTTGCCAGGGTCGTAGTGCCTTTGCAGAGAAGAGCGCCACCTGTGGCCGCCTGGTGTGTGATGTGGAGATTTCAGCGAAAGAGCTGATTCGGTGTAAAAGTTACCATCTGACTGAGCTGGCCGCACAGGTGCTGAAGGTGGAGAGAGCTACAGTCCCTCAGGAAAACATCAAGAACCTCTACAGGTTTGTGCATCCTTAAAGGGCCAGTTCAACCAAATCAGAGAAATAGATGTGTACTTTTGCATAAATGCACCAACACAAAATTACTCAACACATCTGTCAGTAAGTTCTTTGATCTACTATAATTGTATAGTTTTTAACATGTGTTCAAGTTGGAGTGTGTGTGTATTTGGGCTGCAATGTTAATTGATGGTCAAGTACCGAAGCTGCAATTTTGTGATAGGGGAAAAATGTGTGACAAAACATGAAAATTAAAATTATGATGCATAAACGATCATTCCCACTAATTGGTCAAAATAATTGCAGTATGTTTTTGTTTTTTAACTATATCATGCAGCCCTAGTGTGTATCTTCAAATGTACGTGTGTCTGTGTGTGTCAGTGACTCTCCTCACCTGCTCTACCTGTTGGAGTTGACATGGATGGACGCCAAGCTGATCCTACAGATGATGTGTGAGCTCAACGTGCTGCCGCTGGCCATGCAGATCACCAACATCGCTGGCAACGTCATGGTACACAACAAGACCTTTTCCTTTACCATCATTGAATTCATAGATGCAAAACAAAAATACATGTAATGTTACAACTAACAGTTATGAGCTGAGCAATCTGGTTAGACAATGACTCGTGATATTAACAACCAAATAACTGACACATGTAAAATACTCGGGGCTTAACGTTCTCCAGCACTGTGCTGGAATTCTGACGCAGGGCTGTTTTAGATCTGAAAATAGACAATCATATGTCTATAGAAAATACTCGCACCTTTAATAAAGTAGATCTACTTAATTAATAAAAACCCTTGTTTACAATGTGGCTCAGCAAAGTGTCAGTTCAATAATGCACATAACTGTTTCTTTGAAAAAGTGCTGCAGTAAATAGGCGTTGTTCTTGTCTTTTAGAAACAGGTTGCGATATGTGCCGCAGCTGTGATCCATCTGGCTTATGGTGTACAGCTCGCTAAGCTTATGTTTTTAGCACCTTATACCACCAAAATACCTCTAATATCTTCCATTTGTGTGTGTATATTTTATTTGTTTTGAGCGTGTAACAGCAGCCTAGGTTTCAATCATGTTCAGTTGTCATACCAGCAATACGCCAGCTGCTGATGACCATTGGCTAACTGAAAGAAAGAGACAAAGGGAGACTTGGTAACTAAAATTAAACTCTTCTTTATTTACTTTCTTCTCTAAGAATTCCTTTCAGAAAATGATGAACAGAAATTCAACACAGAAAGGACTGTATTCAAAATTTCAGTGTCACCACATTCTTTCTCCTAACTCCCTGAACACATTTCAGGCACAGACATTTTCTTTGCTTTAAGCCCTGAATATATCTGCCTGACTTGTAGGATCCAAAATGTCTGCACTACCAACGTCATTTCAAGTAAAGCGCTTTGACAAAAGAGGCAGGGATGGCGATCGTTGAGGTTTTTAAATTCCAGGCAGCAGCTCTCTTGCTTATTGTACAGTTGAAATACAAATACTGAAAATTGACATCAGAAACAAAATGGTTTGCAGACAAAAGCTAGACTTGTTTCTCTTGTGAGTGAAGAGAAAAGACTTGAAGCTTTAAATCTTCAACATCTTTATCACGGCTTAGAGCCAGCATACTTTGATCAAGCAGTGTATTTGAGGGAGATCTACAAAATAAAATGCAGCGGGTAATAACTTCAGTCATATGGAACCTCTGGTTTACGACTCTTTTCCCTTTGAAGATGTTATTTGCCTCCTGGTTCAATCACCCGATGTCTTTCTGCTTCTTCTCTGCAGTCTCGTACTCTGATGGGCGGCCGCTCTGAGAGGAATGAGTTCCTCTTGCTTCACGCTTTCCACGACAAAAACTACATTGTCCCAGATAAACCCTCCTTCAAAAAGGCCCAACTTGAAACGGTAAATGTAAACGCAATCACACACAGCTTCTTTTTTCTTGATGTTCAGTCATATGACAAATGTTTTCTTTTTGTTTCTGTTTCCCAGGTCGAGGGGGAGGAAGACATGGATGTAGGGAAAGGCAAGCGGAAGAAGAAGGCAGCCTATGCTGGAGGTCTCGTGCTGGATCCCAAAGTTGGTGAGTCTGTGTTTGTAGTTCAAAGTTTGTATCTGTCTCAAGTGTGTTGTGTGTTTGTGTTTGTAACCTCACTTTCTCCCTCTTTCTAGGTTTCTATGACAAGTTCATACTGCTGCTTGACTTCAACAGTCTGTATCCGTCCATCATTCAAGAGTTCAACATCTGCTTCACCACTGTGCAGAGGGAGGCTCACAGCACAAACAAGAAGAATGAGGTGTGTGTGTGTGTGTGTGTGTGTGTGTGTGTTTGCTCATATGTTTACAGTAGAAGCAGGTGTATTTATCATTCATTAATAAATTAATAATCTGTAACTGTCTATAAAGGCCAGACATGATTTATAGATTGATCCCAGTGCTCAGGGTACAGAGGTGTAAAGAATCTCAACATCTTGGTCTGCAGAGAAAAAGTTCAAGCTTATGTCCAACTCTTGTTTCCGTGGTAACAGGAGGACGAGATGGAGGAGATTCCCGAGATTCCAGATTCAAACCTGGACATGGGAATCCTGCCCAAAGAAATCAGGAAGCTGGTCGAGCGGCGTAAACAAGTCAAACAGCTGATGAAACAGCAGGACATCAACCCAGACCTTTACCTGCAGGTACTCTCTCACTCTCACTCTCACTCTCTCTCTCTCTCTCTCTCTCTCTCTCTCACACTCACTCACTCACTCACTCACTCACGCACGCACGCACGCACGCACGCACGCACGCACACACACTCTCTCTCACACACGCACGCACACTCTCTCACACACTGTCTCCAAGTTCACACATACTTGTACAGATTCTGTACGTAGCAGGCCTGTACAAGGCCCATACTTAAAAAAGTAAAGTGCCAAGATGCCAAATGTTAACATTTTCTTATGTGTGATTTATAAAGTTAAGAATTTGAAAAACACTGCATTTATTTGTCTCTCCAATTTATGGGTTTTCACAATTCAAGGAAACTTGATGGACAAAAAACAAAAATAATGCACCTTGGTAATCTTAGATTAGAAGTAGCTTGTTTTAAGAAACACAATCTTCCATTTAACATATTTTTTTTTCATTTAGTTTGGCTCTCCTTTTTAATAAAATAAGTATTGTATAAGTATGTGCTTAACAACAGACAACCAGTGAGTGGGCTGAGTAGCCAACTAATAAAATGATCTTAATAAAAAATGTACACACACATTAACTTTCATATTATTAAATGATCCAAGGACCAGATTTGAGGTTATTACAGGGCTGGATTTGGCCCACTGGCCACTCATTAAATAGGCCTGCTGTATGGCATTTCAAAGGCTTTCTTGAATTTCAGGGGGTCTCTTGTGGGAAAATGCATCACAGTGTCCATAGAAACTTCTCATACCAATTATGCTGCATAATTGATTTCTTCTCTGCCCCTCGATGTGTCTGGCATCCTTAAAATTTCAAAGCACTGCAACAAGTAGGTCATAGCAGTACAGGTGAACAGCAGTTGGGCATCTTTGAGTGCATTATATTATTTTGTGCTGTCGGTGAAGACGGAGGATGCAAATGGATGTTTAGTTGGTGCTTTTGGTGCTGTTTAATAATAACAATAATAATAACAATGATATCTTTATTTATTTAGCACCTTGAAAAACAGAGTTTACAAAATGCTTTGACAAAGCAAAAGAGCAGAATACCCAGGAGGCAATGTGACAACACAAAACCAAAGCAATGAGGCCAAACAGAAGCAAGTCAAAGGTGAAATTGAAGTAAAAACTGTAACACAAGCAAAAGACACTAAAACATAAAATAAGATGTAACACTAAAAGAGAGAAGAATGGTAACACAAGAAAAACCTGTCAGTTAGAATAAATAAAAATAAAAGGAAAAGTCAGTGTAAATAAGTTAAGAAATGGTATGGATCATAAGATGACATCACATAATGTTGATTGGCTTTTTATGAAAAAAATTATCGCTCACATACAGGACAAAGACAAAATACAAGTGTATTTATTTAAATAGACACCTGAAATGTGTCCATTAGATGAGATTAAATAATAAGTTATTAATCCTGTGGGAAATTCTTTTGCTAGAGATCGCTCAGTAATTACAGCAACTTAAATAATAAGAATAATAAAGAATAAAACAATACAGTAATAGATAAGTGTATAAGGATCAAATGCAAAAAAAAAAAAAAAATTTCCTGACAGAATAACAATAAAAGTAACATCAGTAAAAAGTAAAAGTAAGGTGATGCTGATATTGAAAATAACACCGGCAGTGATATTGAACATAAGGTATATAACACATGATTACTCTCCTCTCACTCTCAAGCAGTTGTATTAACAATTAAAACAACTTCTAGCATATCAAATCTTTATAATTGAGAGTTTTTAGGGAAATATGAAATCTGAATCTGTTCGAACTAATTTGAGTCTGTCTCTCCATCAGTACGACATCCGTCAGAAGGCTCTGAAGCTGACCGCTAACAGTATGTACGGCTGCCTGGGATTCAGCTACAGCCGCTTCTACGCCAAGCCACTCGCTGCCCTTGTCACACACAAGGGTAGAGAGGTGAGTCACACTCACACACTGTACATGAAACACACCTGTGGCTGTTAAATGTTTAGCCGTTGCACCTCAGATCTCTAATACAGAAGAGGCTTATGGTTAAACTGAAGTGAAGCATTCAAAGACACAAAATACATTCATACTGATTAAATAATGAGGAGGGCCTGCAGTCCTTTTTTGTGTTAGATTCTGGTCTTTGGAGATATCAGAGAGCCAACAGGAGAGTAGACTAGGAGTTATACTTCTGTTTTCATCCACAAGAGGGCACTGCTGCATCATTTTCCACATCGTGCACTACGTCTACCACTGATCCATTTTCTCTCTGACTTTTTCTTAATCTCCTGTTTCTTTTTTGGTTTTCTCTTGTCTCACATTTGTCATCTTTTCTCTCCACAAAATTCTCTTTCTCCGTCACCCCGTGCCCTTTCCTGTTCTAAATATGATTATTCCCTCAAGTTCGTTTTGTCAGAATAAGAGACCTGTTGTAGTGTCTGTGATATCAATAGCTCTATGTGAGTATTCTCCAGTAACAAAATGCCACAGGAGCAGACATGGCGCTCGCACTCCCTCCACGTAAAGTTTGATTGTACTCTTTCAACACACACAAATGCAACAACATGGGCGTGCACGCTCAATAAAGAGGCGTGCGTACTGCATGACATAAAGGGCTAAATCTGGTATTGTAACTGAACACCACACACACACTCTCTCCCACCATGTCGGTGGTAGTACTCATGTTCATTTAATGAGCTCTAACAGTACACATCCTCAGCAGAGGCGTCGAGCTTTGCCTCAGGGGAGTCCTTCATTAAGATCCCCTTACACACTCATTGTGCTCCCTAATAGAGGGCAGGGCAGTAACTCACAGTGTGTGTATGTGTGTTATTTTGTCAGTCCGTTTGTGCCTCCAGTCAGGCTTGTTGTTCGGCTGACAGAGCTACATTGTAAAAGGTGCACATTTGATTCGCTGGGACAGGTGGGAGTTTCTCTCCCTCCAGACTTACTGCCTGTATCTTTGTCAACAGCCATAAGTGAATGGGTTCATTGCATTTTACCACGTTCTCGCTTTATTTCTGTAAAGGAAGTGTCACTGCTTTCAAGCGAAGAAGTCAGCTACGGGTCCACTGTCTGAAATGGTGACAGTGCTTCAATTTCCAAGTTGTGTGCAGGAGTGTCAAACTTAATATTTGCGGTGTTTATTTCAAGTATGCAATCTAAATGGTTTGGAGCCTTAAATAAATCAGCCTAGAATGAAATTTTGTCATTTCCCACTCGCCCCCAGGTCTGAGGACTCACCCAACATGACTTGTTAAAGTAGTCTTTTTAAAACTTGAATAAAGAAAAAACAAAAAACAAAACACAAAATATCTTTCAAATTTCTCCAAACACCTCTTGCAGCATAATCCAGGTGCTTTGTAGAGGTTTGGGTTTAAAATGCTTACCTTAATTACCCTTGCTGTTTTCTTACATGCAGTACTTGTTAAACACACCACACACAATTAAGCACAAGTGTTCTGCCACAGAGCTGTAGGATGCACAACCACGCAGATCGCTGTCACTGACTAAAATCAAGGTGGTAATATAAAAAACTTTTTCTATTTGGATCCACAGTTTTTTACTGATTGGATTATTCTGCATTACCTTTACTATTTCAATAGTTTAAGAATATGCTGACATGGATATACTCACTTAAATCTGGCACATTTATATGATGACCCAAGTGCTCATGATAATTAATGTGAACTGTCATAAATAA
Source organism: Lutjanus campechanus (assembly GCA_027495735.1). Lineage (NCBI taxonomy): Eukaryota > Metazoa > Chordata > Actinopteri > Lutjaniformes > Lutjanidae > Lutjanus > Lutjanus campechanus. The sequence goes on along the minus strand of JAJHUR010072570.1, from coordinate 8,612 downwards.
ACATATATAGAGAGGTATATACATTGAAATACATTTTGAGCCTTTTATGGCTTTATTTAGGTAGGACAACTGAAGTTAGGACAAGAAGGTGGGAATTGAACCCACGGCTGCTGTAGAGGACTTCTAGCCTCACCATGTGGGGCGCATGCTTTGCCAACTGAGCTTCCAGGGTGCCTGGACCATTTTTCTTTGCAGTAATCTACACAGCACAGTCACTTATAGAAACTGAATGCAGAGGCAAATAGTTTAAACTCAAAAAAATTAAATAATACATCCAGGGTCAGGTATTTGCTCTCAGAGCTATGACTGAATTTGCAGTGTAAATGCAGGATGAAAACACATATTTGAAGGTTTTGTGAGAACCTGTCTAGCTCAATACTGATGCCCGTAGGTCTTCTCAACGGTTGTCCCAGAAGTAAACACTGTAGACATGTAAAAAGCTGTTTCGCCAGAGCCTGGGGAACAAATCAAAGACCAGTGCTAAGAGGTAAAGGGGGGACACCTTGAAGGAATGTGTCTTATCTATTGTGTCTGATACAAATTCAGGCAGTCACTTTGGCTAATTTGGAAACTAAATGCCAAATCCTAAACCTTATACCAGGACTAAAAGGCAAATATATGTTTATATATCAACTTCTGTCTGGAAATAATAGTTGTAGTGTTGACATATAGTTTGACATTGATTTATTTACATTTAAATGTCTTTTAATTATTTAAAGCTAGTCTTAAAACCTGCTGATAGCCTTCTTTGCCTCCAGCATTTTCTCAGCCTTCTGAAGTTACCCAGGGTGAGGAAGGGGCCATAAATGAATTGGATTGTATTTAATTAGGACTTAACTGCATTAGTACATTGCATACAGTGGGGAGTGATATGACCGATTGGAGAGGCGTGCGTGAAAAAGGTCATCAGTCCAATCTGAACCCACAATGTGCTGAGTACACAGCATGGACATCAACTCGCTGAGGTAGCAGGAGATCCCCTTTTGCACAATCTTAGTGTTTTGTTTACTTTGTATCCATGATCATGGACACACATCTATTTATACTGCAGGTTGTCTGTTTAGGGAGAGCACGGCATCAACATAACCAGGGAGTCCCACTCAAAATAACATATCATAAATTATGCTATCGGGGGTAATATATTACTCTTTATTGCTCCGTTACTATTTGGACATTTATTTGTTTGATATTGTGTTGAAAATATTTCAGTGAAACAATTGTAGTTACCCACTACTGTTTAAAGGTTTTCTGTGGAACCCTCAGAAAACCCTCGTTAATGACACTGGTGGCTGTTAAGTGAACTGCAGTCAGCGTCCTATTGCTCGCGCTCTGTATGCGCAAGCACCAGCCAAATGGTGACATGATATACGTAAGACTGAACGCTGAATGCTGGAAAATAAATTACTCATCTTTAGAATAACATTACTATCTGTAATGTGTCTATATTTTATTCGGATAATTTGCTCTGTGTTACTAACTAGCTTTCCATTAGCATATCACCCCATTAGCCAATTCCACAAAGCAATTAAACGCCAGACCCATGCCTCGGAGGCGAGCCATATTAAGCCAGCCAACGCCAGCTTAGCTTAGGTTACACTTAGCTAGTTGGCCGCCCCTGCCTTGCATCACTCTTGGCTAGTAGAAAGCAACTCTTAGTTATAGCCTACATCCTTACGTATGGATCATGTTAGTTGGTGAAGTAATTTGGCACGCAAGCTAACTATCATATCCACTCAGATAGTATTTTCCTTGTGATAAGGTTAGCGAGCAAGCAAGCTTAGATGAGCCAGCCAGCTGCAACCCAGCCACACTATATACACCTGGCACCTGCCGCCCCCAAACACTAGATGACAAAGCAACCTGCAAATGGCAAGCCAGCCAACCTTCCTGCCAGATCAGCCCCAGGAGCCTGGATGAATTAGCTGACGTTATCCACTCAAGACGGTATTTTGCTACGTTAGTAGCTAGCAATTCATCTGTATCAGCAAGCAAGCTAACATTGGCTAACATTAGCCAGATAAAACCACAATATCACAATACATTTCACATACTTTGCAGTAATGTTAGCTTTGACTTTGGACTTTGTATTGTGATGCTAGCGGTTTTCATTTCTAATGAAAGGTTAGCTAGTGTTACACACTAAACATCACATCCTTCAAATTTTCCCAGAAACTCCCGAATCCTTCAAATAGAAGTCAGTCTAAGTCAACTGTTATAAGCAATTGAGAAAATTGGTCTGATATGTATTAAAGTGCAGTTGCTATCTGTTCCCACTTTGGAAATAGAAACTGATTAATACATTTAAATTTCTTCAGATTCTTGCATATTGCACCTTTAAAACTGCTTTAGAAATATTTTTACATTACAGAGAGTCATATTAGTCCATGTAAATGTGAAATTTCTGTTATTACTCATGATTTAGCATCCAAACCCTGCTCATTTTTTCCATCAGCTGGATTGACTATGTCAAAATGAAGCCAGCTTCTTTAAAACCACAGGCTGTGTTCCCAGCATATTGGCTGTCACACTCTGACACTCTGGTGCAGGCAACAGTTTAAACAAAATGAAGCAGCTTTATTGAATTTGTACGGAGCCCTAAAGTTAACTAACCGTAAGCTAAGTAGTTCTTGGTAGTTTCCGACTGCAGCGAGCCAGAAAGGGCCAGCTGGCATTTATAGCGGGGTTTCTAGTGTATTTGTGGGTATTGCCGTTTGCACCCCCGCCCCCATTTTAATCGTCACATTTGCACTCTACTTTCATATCATGATTTAGGAGGCTTTTTATTTTTGTAATTGTAACACGTACACCGACCACTACTCTATCCGCAGTGTAAATCCCCCCCTCCCGCCCCTCAGCGCTCTCCCTTCATCCGTTTGGACGGGTGAATGTGCATGTGTTCTGTGTATTTATTGATTGGCTTAGCTCTCATCTTTCTCTCACTCTCGTTTTAAATTGAGGCCTAAACCCCCCTTGTGGCAGGACGGGTCAGGCCGGGGGCCACAGTGGTTTTTCTGCCGCAGGGCTGGGGCTCAGATGAGGGGGTTGACAGACCCTTGGCGGTGGCTCTTCTGATCAGACTTGCCAAGTTAAGACGGAAAAGCCCCCACTTACCTCCCCTCCTCACTTTTGTATGTGTTCCTTGAGTATGTCTTGCTTCTATCTGCGACCGCATGTATGTGTTGATGTACATGTGTCGAAGCGTGTGCGCGCACAAGTGCTACTGGCCGAACTCTGCCCTTTGTCGGGGGGACCATTTGTTGTGGCCCTACTCTGTCCTGGTATGTGTGGGTATTAAAGGGGGGGATGATGGGTATTAAGAGGAAGGTGAAGGTTTAGGATTACACAGCCACAGATTGATGTCCCCCTCAACCCCTCAGCGTTATTTTGGGTTCTTTTGTATGTTCGCCAGAGAACAGTTGGGTGCAGAGAAACAGATATACGAAGCTCAGACAACTTACAGTGCACGCATGTGGTTATAATAGGCTGATAAATGCATTTGTCATGCCAGGAAGAGTTTTATTGTCCGCCAGCCACTGGCTGGAGGATCCCTGACTTCAACTGAGAATCAATGGAGAGAGTTAAACTTAGGAGTTTAGTATAATTTGCCTATTTCTGTGTGTATTTTCCAATACCACTTTTAAAAAATGGATGATACACTAACACAAACTGCTAATACACATTCCATGACTGAAAAAGGAGCAGGAAGAAGATAATTCTTATATGTCCCGCCCCTTTGTCAATAATTACATAACATACAGATGGTCTTTTTTTCCTCCTCAGATACCACATAAAATTTCAACAATGCCCACTCAAATACAGCCACATAGAAGTTTCAAACATTATCAAATACCATTGATGACAGTCATCAACATGTACATTTTCAGGTTATAGTCTATATCTGGCTTTATACCTGACAAATAATTTTTAAAGCAGCTAAATCTTTAAACGTCAGCAGTTGGTTGTAATGTTGCAGATTTTGTGCATTTTCCTTAAATGATAATTGGTTAAATTCTTAGGGCAATTAATCAATTGATGATTAATCATTAACATCCCTGGTGTGTTGGTATGTTCTCTTCCCTTCACCTCATCTATAAGTTGTTTTTGTTCTTTTCTGTAATATAAAGGTTTATTATTTGTCATATGTGTTTCCGCCCACCTCTGTGTAATATCTTAAATATGGCAGAATAAGTGAATAATACAGAATTTTAAGTGCAGCAAAGTCTAAAGTGTCCTTTTCTCATTTTAAAACTCCAATATGTTTACACACTTTACTCTGTATATATTCTATATGAGGTTTCCAATAAGTCTGTTGCCCATTATAACTGCCAAAAATTTAGCTTCAAATACTTTTTTAAATATCATTGTGATATGGTCAACCTTTCTCTGGATTACTCAAAACCATTAAATTAGTTTTATTCCAATTCAAAGAATTTATTTTCATCAAACCCCCTCTTAAGTTTGACCATTTGTTTGACTGCACTGTACTGTTTGAAAGGAGGAATTTCTGCAGGTGCTCCTGGAGATCAGAGATCAGTTGCAGGAAAAACTGCACAGCATTTGGCCCGTTGTTGGTGTTAATTTCCTCTGCTGGTGTTAATGTTGCCAATCATAGCAAATAGAGAAGTGTCTGTTAACAGTCAAGGGCATCACAAAACCAGTGTTGGAGTTGCTCTGGAGTGTCGTTCATCTTTCTCTTTAGCGTCTTTAAATGTAAGTAAGAACGCAGAATGAGTCTGATATTTTGCCACTATTATGACATGTTTTTTTAGAAAGTGTCTAAACCTTCTCTTGTGTCTGAAGACAAACCGCAAGTGTGTGTTCGTGTGTACGCCCTCCTAATCGAGTGATGTTAACAACAGAGGCCGGTGGAAGCCGCTGATTGTTGTGGAACGCAGATTGGTTTGACCTTTTGACCCTTTTGCTAGCAAATCTGACAACCATTAGCAGGTGTGTGTGTGTGTGTCTCAGGACGGAGGACGACTCCTGAGAGCCATTCTGCTGTAATTGAGTCTCTGTCCTTGTGTTTAAAAACAGCCTGACAGGAGCTCGTAGTTGACATTATTGGATGGCATGTAGAGTGAAGGATAGAAGCGGGCTTGGGTAACAGAGCCGAGGGTGTGGAGAGGTCAAAGTTTGGTTTAGGTTAAACCTCCGTGTGCGCTTGTGTGCGAGGCTACGTGTGCTTGTAATGAAGTCTAAGTAAATATTGTTGCCCCTGGTGTCCCTCATACAGGTTCTGTATCATTCCTCTTGTCTTAAGAATCACAAATCATTTCCCAGAATTAGACACAGGAATACCTAAACCACCCTATCATGTCTCGTCTGTGTGCGTCTGTCCGACTGAGGCGATGTGCGAGTAAATGTTGTTGCCCCCATTTCTTTCATTCAGGGTCTCAGTGGCCGCTGCTGTCTCGGAATCACGGGGGTCGTTTTTACATTTCCCCGAATTAGACATAAGAATACATAAGCCTGCCTACATTGATGTGCGTGTGTGTGTCAGCACATGTGTGATGTCTGGGGAAATGAGGGCTGCATGTTTCCATGGTCCCATAGTCCTCTTAAAGAGCTGGCTTTACTCCTGATAGGAGTGGACTTAACAAATAGTCACATGGGAGCGGCGCTGCTATTTTGGCTACATTAGCTTGTCTGTGAGGGCTGACAGTGGACAGGTTTCAGCGTCTAAACTGCGACTTTAGTAACACCTACTAATGAGGCCATGTGAGACGGGGCTAATGGCAGGGATTATAATTTATTATTGATAGATGTGACATATGGTGTCTTTATCAGTGCTACTGAAAGAGCTGTAAATGAGAGGATAATTAGTACATGGTTTGGGCTGACTTGGCAAGGAGGTGATACATATGTTCAGTTCTATTAAAACCTTAAAATTTCTTGACCTAATGAACTTGATCCTGTAATTGCACTTACTGCATTGCAGGGATGATAAAGGCATCATGTAGCTGTAGATACCGGTTTCTGAGTAATCTTGACAAGGGATGCTGGTTACCCGATTTAAAAATGGATTAACTGACAAAGTATGTTTTGTGTCATTTGACTTTGTTTTGTTTTGCAAGACAAGAGCAACTGTTTCGATTAAGAGCCTTATTCTTCCGATAACTTGTTCTTTATTAATTTAAGTTCCACATAACTAACGTGCTGCTGGAATCGTTTGAATAAAACTTGAATTGGAAAAAAAGACGCCCATTTTGTATTTTATTAATGAACAATCAATTATTGAATGTTTAACTGTCTGTCACAGAAAATGCACAAAATTTACAACTCTAATTTTGACGCTTATGTGAAAAGCTGCTGCCATTTTTTTTTAATTTAATACCCTTTTTAAATAATGACTTGATTAATTGATAAGAAAAATGACGAGACAGTCCAGACACTTATCCTTTTTTGCAATAGCCTAATAGAAAAGAGTCAGTGGTGGATATCTTATTGGCTGGTTATAGAGCTAAGAGATGCAGTACATTACCAATATATATACCCCTAACCATTACCACATCACTTATTATATTTTGTTGGCTGAGAGACCGTGTCATGCAGTTGTCACTGAAATATTTTAGCAATAGTAATGCCCTAAACTGTACTGACACACTATAATTGTGCCAAAATTGAAAGCTAGTCACTTTTACTCCACTTTGACATTAGGGCGGGTAAAAAGTTGTGACTGGTGATGTATTTAAACTTGCAATAACTGATTTTGTTTTTTTGTAGAAGCAACGTGTGACATATAATTACCTGTTTATGTTTTAAATTGATGTGGCAGACTTGTTAGCAAACTGTTGCTTTTTTTACACACCCAGCAGTTAAGACCCTTAATAGTCGATTAAACCGTTAGTTGCTGAGAAAAGTCTTAGTCAGCCATGAGCTGCACCATGCCGTTAAGCCTGTTGCAATGTGGACTTTTTTGCCGCCACACTGCTTCTAACTGTGCTGTAGCTGATATTATCAAGTTAGCTCGGTTAGCGGTTTTATGGGATACAGCGTCCAAGATCAATGGTGGGGCGGTTGACGGGGAATACAGCCCCCGAGGGGATTTAACATTTATAGCGGGGATGATGAAGACACAGTGGGTTGAGGCAGGTTCAAGAGGTGTGAGTATTTGTTTTTGTAAACTTGGAAGTTATCTATTCCTGTGTTTTAAACAGCAAGAGTTGTGTGATGTTATAATGTGTTCAAATAATTTAACTAAATGTTCAGTCTCCTCGCTTTTGTTCTGACACATCCAGAATCATTGCCCTTTTCGCTGTTAGCATTTAGAAGCCGGCTTGCTTCAAGCCCCAAAAAGATATATTTAAATAATTAAAACATGCAGCGACTAGTTGACCACTGGCTTGAATTGACGTCTACTGGTTGATGAGCAAAATCTTTAGAGGAGGAGGCAGCCCTACTCTTTTTGTTTTCTACCAAAGAACCAAACGGTAACTTTGTGGCTGGACAGATTAACAATGAGTCAAAACTTACAATACAGTGCTGTAAATCTAAACAGAGCTGCAGGTGATAGTTCTCTCAAGGTTCATCACTACAAGCACTTTTCACATTGTCATTACAATGACATTATTATAAAAATGTTGATTATAGACGCTTTAAAGTTCAGTTAAAAATATGTTTACAAAAATTAGATCTGACTCGGTGTGTGAGATTGACGCTGACTGACGGTCATTTCATCTTCCTGCTATCCCAAATATCACATTTTAATGAGATTTTTATGTCTATCTACACATACATTATTTATTTGCCTGACAACATTTTAAGAATCCATTGGTGACTACTTTGACTGTGCTGGGGGTGAAGTGACACATCAGGATGTGTCCTTTCCAGCTATTACAGCACCATATTTTTAATTGACCAGACAGCGGGAGGATTGTTGTCATTGTCGAGTTATTTTCGACGAACACCGGCGTTTGTGATCTCAGCCGGTTGTATTAAATCAGACACAGCTTTACAACAGATTGACCCTCCCAGCAGCAGACATGAGAACACAGCTATGGCATCTGCCAGGACAGGTGTGTGAATGTGTGTGTGTGTGTGTGTATGTGTGTTTTTTCACTGATGCATTCTTGCAGGCAAGTGAAATCATTTTAGTGAAAGAAGGATTTTCATTCCCTGTGGGTGTGTGTGGAGGTGTGTGCACATGAGAGCTCACACTCGCAGAGGAGAAACTATAAATCTTTTATGCATCTTTGTGTGTGAGATGGTGTTAGTGAAAGAGGGGGGCTTTGCGTTCCTGTGTGTGTATGTGCGTGCATACTCATGCTCCCTGTGTACGTGTTGTGGGTACAACGCCCCCCCCAGCTCTGACAGTGGTGTGTTCCTCCACAGGTGCTATTTCAGTCGGCCGACTGTCATCCCAAAATGCTTTTCAGCTGAGTGCTTTTCAAAACAATCGTCAGTGGTGCCCCAGGCTCTTTTTACAAGGGCCCTCTGCGGCACTGAGGTTTAACATGCTGCCTCTGATCCGCTGATCAGCACAGGGGTGTATGGTATATATGTGTGTGTGTGTGTGTGTGGAGTGGGGTGGGGTGCAGAATGGGAGCTTGAAGGTGGGACTTGAATTACTAACTTGCTCATTTGTCTACTTATCATTCTTTGTAAAAAGAAGC
>JAJHUR010072568.1:20214-30666 GCA_027495735.1 Lutjanus campechanus | reverse complement strand
AGACTAGTCGACTAGTAAATTTTGCGTTTAATCTTCAGGGAAATTAGTCGTCGGGAACATCTCTACTCCAGACGGCTTGCTGGCTGACGGTGCAGCGTTAGCCGCAGCAGTCTTCTCATCCTCTCCAAATGCCGTCGTTTCGATGGTGAAACTTTTAAGTGGCTAATAAGGTTGGATGTGTTGAAACTGGTAGACTTTACCTCCCCTCGGCACTTCGGCTTAACACTTAATGCATACTGAATCGCGTTGTCTTTTTCAGGAACGGTGAAAAATGCCCACACTGGTGATGGCAGCACCATGTTTATGTTTGAGGTGGTGCATCAATATGACGTTATGAACGTGACAACAGCAGGCAGCAGCAACACAGGGCAAACAAACGGACTGAAAATGAGCGAAATCAAGGCAATGTTGGCTATTTATAATTGGATGTAGTTATCGGCAAAAAAAATGTCATTATCGGACTTATTGGTGTGACGTCATTTTTTCCCAATATCGGGCCGATAATTATCGGTACTGATAGTTATCGTGCATCCCTAAACACAATTAAAACCTACAAAAAAGAAACCACATAACTACACAGACTTCTTACCCATGGTAGAAGCACAAAAATCAAGGAAAAATGACCCAAAACGAGGAAGTAAACAAGTCAACAACTGATCCACTTCTGAGACGCTCCGCGTCTGACACGCTGCTGGTGTAAATTGAAGTCGCGAGTATGACGGACCAAAGCCGTGGCGCAGCTGTGACACGGCGCAGCTGTGCTTGGTGTAAATTACGGGTTAGCTGACTGCTGTCTCATTGATTGCACAAAGTCCGCAGACATGGTCAAAGTTGAAATTGAGTGCAGCGGCAAGGTGGAAAATAAAGAACAGGAGTCTCGGGGGAAAATCGGAGGGGTTGGCAAGTATGCTCTCAAGTACCTACACTGTTCAGTTCAGCAATTTTACTCTCTACTCAGGAAAACAATGGATCCTGCTCATTGCAATTTTGCAGTGTAATCTCCCTACTAACCTACCTTTATAATTCGCTTGTATGTTTTTCCAGTTTTGTTACTGAGCTAGGAGGAATGTGGAGGATATGGTGATGGTATTTTGTACTTAAACTAATCAGGGAGTGTTTCTTTAACAGGCATTTAATGGTCATTTTATGTTGAATGAAAAAAATCTCAGTCATTGCCTCTTTAAGCTTGTGAATGTGTCCTCTTAATGCTCCCGGTGCTGAAGTCATTAGTTCAACAGCACTTGATGATGCCATATAGCTCTTGTATTTATAAGACAACACTACATGCTCCAAAATCATATAAATCTTAGAGCAGTATGCTTGCCTTCAGCCATGGAAATTTCCCACTCTGACAGTCCATCATTCATTAGATAGGAGCAGTGATCAAGGTCACTCTGCGTCAAGAACCATGCTGCCTTGGGTGGAGTTCTACTGGAACAGGTCCAAAAGCCTTGCTGCAGCATCATCCTGCATCCGTCATACATGTCAGAATGTTCAGAAACTTTAAAGCAACTTTCTAATCAGGAAGATTCCTGACTCACTCAAGTGACCCCAGAGTGCCTCAGTGTCAGCCATGATAAGAGAATTTGGAATTCTTTCAGTGTTAAGGCAGTGCTTCCTATTTCTTTCTTTATTTTGATTATGAAAAGACAACATCCTAGCATCCCATAGTTCCTTGTAACAACAGACAATTTTAAATCTTTTATTCAAATTGCTGGCCTGAAATCCAGACAAATCTGCAAGCTCTGGGTGCCTGTCCACCCTCCCGTTCACATAGATTTCTGCTCATTGTGGATCTGGTCAGGCCCATGATAACTGTTTCTTTAATATGCGACAGATTTGATTCGATGATGCAGATTTGAATTGTCACATGTCGGTGAAACTCAGATCAAACTGTCAAACTAGGCAGTGTTGATGTGAATCAAGATTCTCTTATTGCATTTTGCCGCCTAAAATCTTTTCTTCATGTTGAACTGAAATTTGAGAAAGTATGTCATCAGACCATCATTTTTTTCCTGTCTGAAACCAGACCAACTGTGACTTGTGTCACCTAACTGCCGGCTTGTTACTTCAAGACATCAGTGTTGGACAAGACACTCAGTCAGTGTTACTTTTTACTTATAATTCCTTTAAAAAGTAAAATTATTACTTTGCGTACTTACTTGGTGTCAAAAATAATTAGATAATAACTTGTTGCTTGCTGTAGAGTTGAACTGCTGAACCAGTAAACTGTCCAGATTTTGGCTGTGGTGGAAGCAGAGTCCACCTCTCTGAGTCACACCTCCAAATTAGATTCCATCACCACAGATTCTCTTTCTTGAGGGGCCAAACAAAGTCAAAATAATGACAGTATTTTCATCTGTGGAAAGTATGCCTCTCTCTCTCTCCCTCACCCTGCATCCTTCATTTAGCTTTTTGGCTAGCAGAATGCTCTGCCAGTGTGCCTTCCAAATGCATATAATCACATAAAAAATATGTTTTCTCATCTGTCATATGTGTGGTTCTGGTTTGGCCTCTTGGTCAAAGTTAAGGAGTGATCATGTTCATGGTAAATAGAAATCAGTGTTGACTGTCTTTAGGAGATGGAATCTAGACTGCAGTTTCTGGTTTCATTGTCTCACACTCTGACATCCAACCTCTTCCCCAAGACATTTTGACATGTCAAAATGTCATTTTGACTACAACTTACTGTAGTTCTGCTCTTGCTGCTCTGAGATGGCAGCAGTAACTCTCATTACTGCACGACGTTGTTTGTTAGGAAAGAGTAAACAGGTCCTTAAAGCCAACGCTGTCATTTTTTCTGGTGAACTCAGTGTCATTCGGTACGTTCCACACTCTCGTCACTTCACTAATAAAATGCTAAATACACAACTTCCAACAGAGCTTATTCAGTTCAGATTTCACTCAGCAGGGAGCTTGGTACAGGCCAGGAGACTGTATGTGGTACTGAGCTATATTTAAACTTGAGTTGAATCCAAGAGCACATGTATGTATGCATGTTCCAGCCAGTCAAATGGAAATGCGTTTTGATGCCTTTGTGCCAAGAGGATTCTTGAAGAGCACTTAGTGTGGATGTACCATAATTCTATTGAGCACGAACTGTTTCTTTCTCTCTTTATTTTCTTCAACCAAAGACAAGAAAAATCAAGATGTTTTCATTCTGATTTGTCCTAATAGTCCTATAAATAAATACCAAACAAATGATGAATTCCTACCACTGTAATATTGAGATGTCAAGTGCTCACTGTCATATCTTTACTTAAATGCATCAGATGTGCTATTAATTGAAAGTGATGCAAGATGTTGTAAGTTGAGGATGTTATATGGCTGCTGCTGTGTTCAGGAGGCGCTGGGGGTAGTGTGCTTTGGACTTCATTTAATTGAGGTTATTTCAGCCTTGACCCTGTATGGGTACGCTGTCCTCAAACTAGATTCAGGCTGCTGAAATATGAACAGGCGTTTGCTGATTTTTGCAGATTTTAATAGGGGATTAAATCAATTTGAAGATGCTTTGATGTCTGTGTATTAATAGGCCAGTGACATGAACCAAAACTCTTAAAAGCTCACGTTCAAGTAAATAATTTATAACAGGCTTACAACAAACAATAATCTGTGCATGTACATGCACCAGGATTTATGTTCTAACCTTGTTTTGATGATGCTGTGGGTATAGTGTGAAAAAAATCTTGACAAAACAATCTCTACTCAAGGTCCACTTACTTGTCATGGGGCTTTTGACTGTAAAACGTGGTCTTCATCCACAGACAAGTTTAGCATTGTAGATGTTCAAACTGTTCATTACTTTGGGGCCTTGTAGGACTTGCAAAAATCCGCAAAATTCGGCATTTACGCTATGTTTCTAGCCGAAATGTCAATTGTAGCATGTAGCCGGTAGGATGTAAACATGGCGTCGATCTCGCGAGACTTCGTATATATCTTAATGGACGCACATGCCGAAGTCTCGCGAGATCGACGCCATGTTTACATCCTACCAGCTACATGCTACAGCTGATATTTCTGCTAAAAACATGGTGTGAATGGCGTCTTTTGCGGTTAATTTTTAATGTCGTGGCTCGCGGACACTTAGATTACACCACACAAGCAGGATGGAGACATTTTGTTTGTTTTGTGTGCTATTTTTAACGTTTTATCCGTGGTCACCATTCACTGCCATTGTACTGGATGAGGCTGCTACCCTGTTTATCCTAAAACTCCAGGATTGTTTTGTGAACTGAAGACCTTCACCCATCATCACATCGGCATAGTGCTGAGTGGATGATTATCTAAGAGTGGAATATCGCTTTAAAATAGATAAATAAATAAATTAGGAAGGATAAAGGATGAAAGCAGGGAAAGCTGAGCATTCAAGTGAGCTTTTCAACATTAAATTCCAACACTGTCATATATGTATCTTGACTAAGTATGTCCTCACATTGGATAAATTGACTCTTGCTATCATGCTGTATACATAACTCTCATGAGCATTGGATAAATATTTGTTTCTTGTTGATTGAACGTGTTGTATGAATAATGGAATTAAATATAGACGTATCAATTATTTCAGTGTGACAGGGAGAAGTAGGCTTAACAGTCTTGTTCTTGGCTTTACCTTGAAAAGGTCTCAGTAGAGTACATCTCTTTGGCTCTGTACAGTATTTCTGGGACTTGTGTGACGGTGCATCCCCTGAGATTCTGCCCCAATTGAAGTGACTGAGGACAAAAAAAAATCTTCTCCTGTTAACTTGAAGACTGATCTGACGTGATATCTGCGCTGTATTTTCTACCTCGCTTTTCTTCTCCCCCCTCTCAGTCTTGAGAGAGATTCTTGTTTTCTCCCTGGGTGTCCTCCTTCCGTCACTCTAATCAGCCCTTTTAATTACTCTCGCTATCAGCCACCCAACGCCTCCCTGTCACCCCTGGGAGTCTCTGAGAAATGGAAAGGGAATGCTGGGGCTGATGGCAGGCAAGGGGCTCATCAGTAAGGCTATAGGGAGACTGGGGGCTGTGGTAATATGAGGCCTTTGCCAGTCCATCAGTGGCACTGCCAGCTCGCCTCCCTGCCTGCTGGGCAGCTGATGCTGTGATGAATGGGCTTCTCCTGTCCCGATCCAATCCAGCACCGTCCTCATGCAACAGCATGACACACAGCCAAGAAAAAGGGGCTAAAGAGGTGCTCAAGGGTTTGGTCTCATGTACAATAAGATGTCAAATCAACTTTATTAATCTTGATTTCACACTTAAATTTATAATCTTTAAGGTTTCTGTGCTGCTTAATTGGCCTATTCTCATTCATCACAAGCAATGTTTCTGTTCTGACACATTGGGCTTCCATTAACTTTATTGTAAATCCATCTACATCAAGTGATGTATAATGTCCACTTACAGAGGCGGTTTGGTGGATGGATGGATTGAAAAAAACACAGGACTTTGACTGAGGTGGCTGAGGTTTGTGTATCCAGTGTGAAGCCAAATGTCAACTTTATTTAAAGAGGGGAAATAGCATTACGTGCGTTAAGTAAATCACTTGACACAACTTACAGCATATATATTTACATAAAGTAAAATACTTGTTTTTATCCAAACCATGATTTTTTTCTAATCAGCCTAACTTTGTGGCAGAATTGTGTCCTACAGGTGCCAAAGGTTATGTCATGTATGAGACACAGCGGGGCATGACAAAGCAGCGTTGTATTTGACGACCTGGAATGAGGGGTTAATATCGCCATACTGCTTTTGGCTATGCTGAGTCAAACTGTGTTGTGCTGATTTGCATTTCCATTACCACTTTTATTGCGCCAAGCTGCGCCGAGCCTCGCCTGAGATGGACCTACTCTGGAGTGGGGCCAAAGCGAACCTGACACACCTCCAAGCTGGCTGCGGTGTTGTCTCGCAGTCTGTGGCCAACCCATGACGACCCTCCTCTCTCCCCCTCGAACAAGCCTGGGGGGATATGAAAGGCTGTATCTAAAGCCAGCGTTTGGTTTCTGAGCTACTGCAGAAACGTGGTGTAACATAGTGGCCACTATGGAAGAGAAACTCTCTAAGTCTTACACTCTGGACCTTAAACTCAAGGTCCCCCTTTGCCTCATACCCCACATCCTGCCCTCTTTAGCGTACGTGTCAGTTGATGACACAGGAGCAAGACAAAAGACCCTCCCTGAACAGACCACAGGTTACGATCAGCTTTTTAAAAGTCAGGCCATCTGTGTTCTGTCCCACTCAGAGATAAAGCTCCATCCTGCTGAGCAAGCTGCATTCACATACCAATTAAAGTGAATGGATTCTCAGCTCACTGTGACTGCTGCTGTGACTTTTCAGAGGATTTTACCTTTTTGGAAGTATCAGAAACTAAACAAGATTAAGTGTTCACACACTGTGAGCTCTGAAATCTTAAGAACTGTTGTTGCTATAAAATATTATACTGAGCACCTTGTGATATTTACATTACATTGCATAACATTACATTCATTTAGCTGATGCTTTTCTCTAAAACTACTTGTAAAAAGTTCATTCAACCATAAAAATACAACCCACATATCACAAAAATCATACAAGTACATCAAATTCAACAAAAATGCTGAAGTGCAAACTGGGGCTGGTTTTGTGGATATATATATGTTCTGTATCCACCATTCTTGGTGCTTTTCTCCTTTAGCGGTTCCACCATAGACAGTATAATAATTAGCCACCCATAGGTTTCTGAAGAGCCGTTGTGTAGCTCAGTGTGGTGGCTGTCTGTTGTCATCTTGGTAGTTACAAACTCTAATTCAAAAATGGTGGCCGAATGAAGCAGCTACCAAGTGGCTAGCCATCTGTGATAGCACTCACCTGTCACTCAAAACAGCCACACTCTTAATTCTTCATAGCTTTTAACTTTATTATTCAAATAGATGAGTGTATAAAAATGAGCCTCTGTATAGTTTTCATGAATGAGGAAGTACATTTTTTTGGCACCAGGCTGTAGACATGTTTATTTCTGCTGTAAAGTTGGGCATATTAATACCGGAGTCTATGGGGATTGACTCAAGCCTCAAGTGGACATTCAAGGAACTGCAGTTTTTGGCACTTGGGCATTGGCTTCACTTTTCAACCCTGGGGGTTGCAGCTTGATTGGAGATACTATTTTCCATTCTTGACTTTTTTTATGTTGTTGAGCCAAACTTGTTTCACTTGTTCTTTATTGCACTTTGTATAAAAGCGCCTGAGCTCTTCTGTCCACATGCAAGTCCACAGCTGTCTGCAAACATTAATATCAACTCAATTTTATATACTATTTATGGACAGCATATGCATCAATTCAGTGTATTTAGACTCTGTAACTGCCCCTCTGTATAAACATTTTCTGTTACTGATAGAGATGCACTAGGGTTGGTTGATTAGCTTGTTAACTCCTCGTAAAACACACTTCATTCAAACTCACTTCAGTACTGTATTTGGTAGTCTGTCCTAAGGCTGCACGTTAATCACGATTATTTTGATCAATATTGAAATCACGATTATTAATCACGTTTATTCATTATGTTAGGGTAAACATGTTTTTATTGCACTTTCTATTTTAAATAAACAATACGTGAACAATTCTTTCAGTTCAAAATTAAACTTAAAATAAAAATAAATCATAAATAATAAAATAAAATTTACCCAAGACAAAGGGTTAATGAAAAGTAAATATGCCATTGCAGAGTGCAATCATAAAGAAAAAAAATGAAGGCAATGCAGAAAAGGCACATACTACAAGGAACAGGAACATACTACAGGCCTACAAATTTTTGGCGAGAAGCACCAGCCTGTCAACATTTTCTGGCTTCAGAGACGACTGAAGGCAGGCCATGCCCCCCAGTGCTAAAGACCCTCTCTGAGGGGGAACTTGTTGCAGGAATGCACAAATATTTTTTTGCTAGCTTTGACAGTCGCGAGTAGAGTCGCTGATGTTCCCTCCACCAGTCCAGCGGGTTCTCCTCACTATCAAGATCGACACACTGCGCTCGCTTGTTAGTTCGGCAAAAGTAGATTTATCTACATGTTTGCTTGTAAACTTGTGTGCAGCAGCACCATGGAGGAGCCCACCGCACTGTTTAAGTAAATGACACCATGCTTTTGTCTGGCTTACCTCTCACTCCTCACCCAGTTCAGAGCACTCACAGTCCAGCTGAGTGGGTGTGGCCTGTGCCGCTGGATGAGAGCGCATAGTTGAGCAGCGGCTGTCACTCTATAGACCATTACATTAGCAAAAATAAGCCAGAAACAACAGGTGGCGATGGATTTAGCTCATCATTGACAAGCAATATATTCACATTACAAGTTATAGTCTTGCTTTCGGTGTTTCAAGACTAAAATATCTCCAAACAAAGAGCATGTTGAGTTAGCCAACTGTTAGTAGCTCATTCATGTCTAGACTAGTCTCATGTTACATCACGGCAGGTTGATGGTCCAGTGCAAACTCTGCCTTTACATCAACTCATAGAATTCCGGGAGACAAAAAAAATAAAGGGGACTACTCCTGATCTTTAAAAAGTGTTGAATTACTAATTAATTGATTAAATAATTAAATAATAAATAATTAATAAAAACATCAGACTATGCAATCTGGATCGGTACATGGATCTGTGACGTCAGTCCAGTATCTAATAAATGAATTTATCAGTAGGATATATACCAACATGGCCGACTCTGTGTGGGATTCAGCCATGGTGGAAAGAGTCCTGAAAATCTGTGCTCAAGTACAAGTACTGTTACACTGCTAAAATAACACTCAACTTACTCAACACTACTCTAACTAAACTAACTAAATTAGTTACTTTTAAACATTGAAGTCACAGTCCATTCTCCAAACTAATTTTCCTTAACCAGTAGTTGAAAATGCTAACAATTAATTAATCATTCATTTTAAGATACAAAACGTATTTTTTTTTCATTTTCATTTTTTTCATTTTTTCCCCTCATTTTAAGTCTAAATTTAGCCACACCAGACAAAACAATGTCAAGTGAGTTGGAATCAGTTCCAATTCTGAATGGCAATTTATTGATTATTGATTAATTATTAACATCCTTACTCCAATGTGTGCTGCAGAAACATTTTGTTCTGTTTTTCTTCCATATGTCCTGGTTTTCATTGGTTTGCAATCGGATCCTCTTATTGGCTACTGAAATGCAGATGAAAGGTTTGGATATTAATTCAAATTGTACTCTGAACTCAACTATCATCATCAAAAGTAACTATGAAAGGGAATTACATCTAGCAATGTTTACGTAAGTATGAGTAAAAGTACAGACTTTAAAATCTACTCATAAAAGAACAAGTACCCCCCCAAAAAACACTTAATTACAATAATTTGAATATTTGTAATTAGTTGCTTCCATCCCTGGGATTCTGATTGTTTAGTGACATGCAGAGATTCACAGGACAAATTGAATGCACCATCTGGATGTGATGGACATGCAGAAGACAACTCTGGACTATGAGTTCAATATTACCATGTCATACAATACTGTTGCTTCTTTGCACACTGCACACTGTGAAGTATAGATTGCTGTCTGGCTACACTGTGTTTGGCTGTGCTGTAAATGGTTTCAGTAGCTGCTCCAGGTGTGTTTGCTGCCACCAGTGGTCAATACACATTTCATGCAACTCATAAATATGCAGTCAGACACCATGCAGTGCTTTAAACAATAAGAATTTGAATTCATTTCCTCTATAAGTGTTTTTGAAGCCATGATGTGGTGTTGTGGAGCAGCTGGAGGTGAGATAAAGATGCTCAGTGGTGGCAGATGTTGAAGTGTATACTTTAAACTGTGTGAGCAAATCAAAAATGTAAACAGAGGCAATGGGAGTTTGACTGAGTTGACTTTTTGAGCTCTTACTGGTTTTTATTGCCTTCGTTTCATCTTCACTTTGGTCTGTTAAAGTAAATGTTAGAATATTATGCTTTGCCTCCCGGGTGACCCTCAGTACACACAGCTACATTTTTAATATGAGGAGCAGACATTGTCACATTCCAGGGTTAGCTGAGAGAGCGTTTGCTTTCAGACATCAACACTGTGTCTTTTACCTTGCACAACACAATAAAAAGACACCATGATGAAATGTGAATTAAAGAAACATTAAGGTAGGCTGGAGTAAATATTTCATCTGCAGTACCTAGCTGTATTTTCTAAAGTGATACTCCACTTTCCAGGATTAACCCACGTATTATATACTCACCACCCTGTGGATGTGATGGTAGATGAAAATCTTCAATTTCCAAAACAGTCCTGGAGTTTTTGGAGGAACAGGATAGCAGCCTCGTCCAGTACAATGGCAGTGACTTGTGACCACCGATAAAATGTTAAAAATAGCACACAAAACAAACACAAAATGTCTCCATCCTGCTTGTGTGGTGTAATCCAAGTGTCCGCGAGCCACGACATTAAAAATTAACCGCAAAAGACGCCATTTACGCCATGTTTTTAGCA
>JAJHUR010072568.1:0-20194 GCA_027495735.1 Lutjanus campechanus | reverse complement strand
CGAGATCGACGCCATGTTTACATCTTACCGGCTACCTGCAACAGCTGATATTTCTGCTAAAAACATGGCGAAAATGGCGTCTTTTGCGGTTAATTTTTAATGTCGCGGCTAGCGGACACTTGGATTACACCACACGAGCAGGATGGAGAATTTTTGTGTTTGTTTTGTGTGCTGTTTTTAACGTTTTATCAGTGGTCACAAGTCACTGCCATTGTACTGGACGAGGCTGCTATCCTGTTCCTCCTAAAACTCCAGGACTGTTTTGGAAATTGAAGATTTTCATCTACCATCACATCCACAGGGTGGTGAGTATATAATACGTGGGTTAATCCTGGAAAGTGGAATGTCGCTTTAAGATATTTAGGCATGTGAATCTCAAGCACTGCAAAATATATATTTTTTTCATTTTTAATGACTGTAACTGCACCAAGTGACTACAGAGAGCAGCGTGACATGCGGGAATATGTTATGTAAAATCTATAAAGTATATAATATGCACCTTAGTGGGAAATCTGCATTTTTCTTTGCTAAGGCAAATTTGAAATTGAAATTTAACAATGTTAACTAGGGATACACCGATCAACTGGCCAGAGTCTAAAATCAGCCAGTTTTCAGCATGCCCAGCCATGACTGGTGACCGGCTGGTCAGTGTATTATATCTGATTCTGCACGGGTCAAATTCACACACATACTCCTCAATGGTCACGTCATGCACGCAAGGACACAGACAGTAATGTCACAGCCACACACACTCGGACACGTGCTGGCATGAAGTTGGCGTTGGTAACAGATTCCAAGAACAGGATAAACAGAAGACAGAAATCATCTCCAAAAAAGGTTAAAAGTTGGACATGTCCTAAATGCACTTGTGCCATATACTTCAGACCATGTCCTATAGATCATCTGAATAGGGCCCAAAGTGGCAATATATAACTAACATACACACTACATCAAAACTCCAGCTTTGAAACACTCCTACCAATTTTATATTTCCAAACATGTGAAGCTTTCACAATAACTATTTTTGTTCTCTGTCGGCTGTGCTGTTACCTGCATTCTATTTTAATGGTCATATTTTCCAATTTGACCATACAGTATCTATACAGTGAAGGCATACTGTATATTACATGTGTGTATTCATAACTGATGCCCCAGCCCTTGACACATGCATGATAATAATGTGGGTTAAAGTCCTGTCATGTGTATGTGGATAATTGAACTCTAGGCAGAGCTACAGGTGGGCTAACATACCTGTTGGGAAGTGTCTGGGGGCGTCTTGGATCTCTTTGTCAATAGTGAAGCGGCTTCCTGCCAGAGTGAGCTGTCACATGGGCCTCATCCTTAATCAGTCAGCGTAACATCCTGGCTCACGACCCCCATATGTTTGATCACAATGTGACAGAGAAGTCTTATTAGTCCTCTGTACCCTACAGTAATTAAACTTGTCTTGTTATTTTCTATTCCCTCTTTCCCCCAGCCTGAGCGCCGCTTCTCTCCACCCGTGCCTCCATCCTCTCTATAATTATCCATCTGCAAGGCCGTGGGAAGCCGGCGAGGTTGAAGGTAAGTGTATTTACTGCACCATGCCGACAATAAAATTGGCTGAGCCATTGATTTTCCTTCCCTTTTTTTCTTTTAAGGGATGTAAGAAAGTTGATTACAGATAGAATAAACATTAGGTGTTGTGTTCACATCCTTTCCTTCAGTGCGAACTGACGCACACTCTGCTGCTCTAATAACTAGCCGACAGCATTACTGTGTTCAGTGGCTCTCACTTCATGGAGTGTTCGTGGAGCATTGTGCACATATTGAGCATTTATAGGGTAGTTCAGGGGTCTGTCTAGTAAATCCTTTTCCTTGTTGCGCTCTAATGAGCACACTGGAGACGCTGATCTTTTGCAAAAGAAAAAGCTGATTTTTGATGATTATTTTAGTATTCTTTAGCTGCTGAGCCCATCGTTTTAGACTCAAAATTCCAGCAGCACGGTGAAATATCCCAATACAAGTCACAGTGTGATGAGCTGACACAGGGAATAATGCTGAGATCACTGTATAAGAAGATTTTTCTATGGAAGTTGGAATGTTTTTCTTTGTTTTGGACTGTACAATAGAGCTGTCACACTGATCCCAACCTGAGCCTGTAAATGTTGTGTGTATGCTAATACAGCTTCAAGTTCATTAGGTACACCTGGCTAGTGACTGAAAAGAGCAGCCCTCAAGTTCCACCATCATGACGGTTGAGCTTTGGTTGAAACTGTCTTAGTCAGGTGTTGACTGGTAAATTATATTCACAGTATTTCGTCAGCTCTTGGGGTGAACAAATATATATGTTACTCTGTAATATGTGACAGTGCACACTTTGACTTAGGGGTGGCAGTTTTGGTTAATTTTGCTTTGATAGCCTTTAACCAGAAACTATATGGTTAAAAAAATGCAAACTGGTGTGAAATGCAAGATGCCTGTGCCTCAGTGAACACGGCATTTCAAAGCACTATCCTTTTAGACATGCTTTTTCTGTTGGCTTTCTTCACCAACTTTATGCATTGTAGAGGCAAAATAGCAGCACAATCGTCAGGATCGTGCTGTGCTCTGCACTCTCCAACAGGCTGATCCTGCAGCTGGAGCAGAAAAGCTGTCAGAGTGTTTCTCCTGCATGCACAGTAATCAGAAGATCAAGACTACTAAATAAACGAACAAATTGTTCCAAATGTGTTCCTTATTGTTGAATATCAGCAGAACATGTAAGCTTTCATTAAGACATGAACTCTTTTTCTCCCTCTCGTTCTCTCCCTCTTTTTCCCCTCATATCCTGACAGTAAATTTGAACGGAATAACAATCCACATGTGGAGGTCTATACTGTATTTTTTTAGCTGGTATTTGGCTGCACTGTGTAGAAAAAGAATGGTCCGCAGTTTTAGGATTTAATCTGTTTTGTCATGCTCTGAGCACTGATCAGCTGAGCTGAAAGCATGCCTCGAACTGGATGCATTGGCATGTGCACCTCTGCAGCAGCATGTGTGTGTGTTTGAGAGAGAGGCCGGTAGAAGGTGGACTACTGCACACAATGGTTCTAGAAGTTACTAATAACTTTCTCCAATTGCTGCTTTTTTCATTCGATGAGCCCGGCTGAGCCTGTAGTAGTTTCCAGTGCCGCACCCCGGCCGACCTGCACATCACTAACAAAACACTTTAGAATTGACCAATTTAACATGGACAAGGAACTGATTTTTAAGCTTTAAATGAAGTGTGTTAGGCTGTAATTACTCTAACTCTAGTACGAACAGAGAATGTATGTGTATGTAAATTGACCAGCATACATTACCGGTCAAAAACCTTTTCAGCCGTTAACCAATTAGCAGTTAACCATTAACATGACTACTTTGGCTGCTGATATTATATTTTGTTAAACCTGTCCCATTTAGATTAGACTTTTATACATACACAATACTTAATTTATTATTGGTTTGTATTTTTTCATGGAATTTTTTGACATTATGAAAAACATTGAACATCAGAAGACTTATCCTTTAAATATATAATACATGTAATATATTAATTACACGTATTAAAATGTCTAATAATGACTAAACCAACTTTATATTTTTTGCTGAGGTTTGCACTTGAATCATCCTATATGTATCTGACACTGCTTAAACCAGAGAAATCTGCGGTTAGTCTAAGATAAGGGTGCGTTTTATTTGGTCATCTGTTGTTGCGACTTCCAGGAAAACACAGGATACATCAGAATGAAGAAGGAAGTCGACAAACTTGACTTAACATAAATAAACCTTTAATATGTCACCTTGTCCATAATGTCAGATTGATTTTCATCTGAAATGGTTGTTGTTTAAGAATGAAGATGACTCCCACAATCCCAAGCTGCTTCACGATGTCATCAAACTACGTATTTTTTTATTTTCTTGTTGTTGGAGAGACTTTACCTTACGAAACAGCTGTGTTCACAAGATCACTGCAAGTTATCCATTTGTGTCTGCACCAAAAGTGGTGCAGCCAAACAGCGTCCTAGGAGGGACTACTGGCAGCTACAGGCGTGGTTTTAGGTGTGACAACAGTGAGTAGTGTCCATGGAAGTTACTCTTGAACAATCAGTGGTGGCCTCTGAAGCGGTTAGCGTAGATACTGCGTCAAAGTGCTTGCCCTTTTCCAGTTTCTTCCCAGATGGTTCTGTATAACAAACCATCTAGCGTGTCAGGTCAAAAGAGTCCCCTGGCAGCAGCAATTTCACACTGTGTGTTTAAGTGTTGTGTATTATAGTATTTAGAGTACTCGCTCAGAGTTGTTGGACTTCTTGAGGACATTTCATCTCTCATCCAAGAGGCTTCATCCCTAACTAACTAGTGACTCTCCACTAGAGGTATCACATGACTGTCAGGGGTTAATGACCTTATAAGAGGTTAAATCCTGGGAATCCCCACTAGTCATTTAAAACAGACTCTTAGTTGAGGATAGGGTTGTCACGATACCAGAATTTCAGTAGTCGATACCAATACCTGTGATTTTCCACGATTCTCGATGCTAATTCGATACCACGATTTAAAAAAAAAAACAACAGAACCCATGTACTTTTAAATTCACTAATTTATTGAAAACTGCTTTAAACTGTCTAGTATTTAACACCACTATAAAAACAAGCAATACTGTGCTTATGGGGATCTCTGTGTACATGGAATAGTTTCTGCTTGGTAACTGATATTTGGGGTTGAGTTGCTCAAGCATTTGGCGAAATCCATATTTTTCTACTGTGTAGATGGGGACTTGATCGATGCACAGAAACTCTGCTACTGCCCTATTCAGTTTTTTTGCTTCGTTTGAATTTGTGTCATATTTTTTGTGCCTTTCAAAAGCTTCGCTGATTTTGGGCTGTGAGACTGTCAGACAGTATCTCATCAAGTCACCTTACGTAGGCCTAGGGCTGCTCGATGATGGAAAAAATCATAATCACGATTATTTTGGTCAATATTGAAATCACGATTATTTACATGATTATGTCTTTGAATTTGGAACAACATTTATTTAACATGTTTTAAAAAAAACACTCTCCTGTTAAATATATAAAAATATCTTGTAATGTAGTAGAAAAAAATAAACTGTTGTACTGCAATCAATCTTTTGAAATAAATAAATAAAATACAATAAGAGATAGACGCTGCTCAGCCTCACCCTCTGCCATCTTCACACGTGCTTAACCCTCTGGAAACTACGGCATCGCCCACGATGCCTGATGATATCTTTTACTTAATCGCGCATATTTCTGGAATGCCGATAGATAGAAACTTACTTTTTTCTTTGGCGAAAAGGGGACATCTCCGCCTTTCAAACGGGACCTCCGCTGTGTCTGTGTTATGCTTCCTTGATTTTCAGTTTCCAATAGGAAAACCGTGCGCCGTCACATGGTGTGCCAGTGTCCAATAGGAGACCCGTGTGCTGCACAAAGATCCTCTATACACAGTAAGATGGCTCCTCCGTTGACTTCTATGATCGCTACAGCTGAAACGCAGCGTCGCTGACTGCTCTGTGCTGCTCACACGCGTATACTGCCCCCGTCAGTTCCGCCAAGAATCGACACAGCTCGCCAAGGGAAAAGTTGAATATTCGGTTCTGACGGTACCAGAAAAAAGCAGGTATCGATGTATTTTTTGCGTGTTGATATGAGTGAAATTACGATTGTGATATTCAATATGATTAGTGGAAATGATGATTTTTTTTTTTTTACTGAAAAAAACAAACAAAAATGTGTTCTTGCATCTGAAGAATGATTTTTAGGTCAGGTCATATCTGCAGCACTACTGTACTTCATTACAATGCTGTTTTCTCACATTTTTCCAAAAAATTGCAATTTGGTTCTGGTTTGATTTTTCATTCGGCCATATTGCAATTTCAATAATATTGTGATTATTTGTGAGAAGTGAAACCTCTTCAGGAAACTCAAGTGCAGCTGCCTACAACTCCTAATGAATATCATGACCTGAAAAACAGAGAACCTTCAGATGCTGTAGTGACAGTACTAATGCTACAATGCAAAAATACCCCATTACAAGAGGAAAGGAGAAATATAAAAAAAGAAATAAAATTTAATACTAAAATAAAATGAGAGAAGGAGGAGGAGAGAGCAGGGTAGGGAGGGGAATGGAGGGAAGTTATTGAAAAGTGAATGAACGAAGCTCTGCTCCTTGTCAGTGTGAGTATGATTCATTCAAACTGCTGCGCCCTGTTTGTTTGTTTGTGTCACTTCATGGATTAATCTCAGCACAGTATGGGGACGTGTTTTTGACAGCTGGAGCACCTGGAGCACATTGAGTTGCAATAAACAAAGGGTCAGGATGGACTGGCTTTTATACCAATTAAAACATGAAAATGATTCAATTTAATCCTGACTTTGGTACCTCTTTTGTTTGAGCAGTTTTTACACAATATGTTCCTGGCATTTTTTTCCACAACAATTTAGTGAAAGTGGCTTTCTCAGCTGTACTTAATGCATGTACTATCCATGTGAGCAGGCCAGAGAATAGAATGTTTTCTACCAGCCAGTATGGCAGCTGTTAGTGTCTGTGACGTCAGCCGCAGGACCTCAGTCCTCTGCCACCAAACCCTTCAGTGAGTGCAACTGGAGGGAGATGCAAATGATTATCCGTAATAGTCTTGCTCGGAAGCCTATTTGTGTTTTGTTCTGCTCATGCCAGTTAGCTGTAATGGTGTCTAATTTAAAATGATTCTGTTGCGTATGCTGGCAAATACATAAACACACCTATGACACTGCCAGGTATCCATGGTTACGGGTTTCTATCAATGACTCTCATTTGGCTCAGTGTGCACTGTTTTACAAACCTCTATCATCTCTGGAAATTTTTATTTGATTTTAAATTTGCACCTAAAAGGTTTTCTACTTTGTAGGTTGCTCTGGTTGACCATGTGATATATTACACTGTGACAGTGGTAATGTAAAATGTTATTGCGGTTGTCAGTTATCAGATGTTCCTGGCAACTAATTTTGCTGTTGACTAAACACAAATTTTAATTTAGATTAATCAACAGGTCTAATGGTAAGAAAACACTCGGAAAGCAGTTAAAATTGGGCTCAAATCATAGTTTAAATACCTCTGAAGTGTGTGGCACTTTGTGTTGTGCAATATAAACACTGCACATTAACCTACAAAACATGATAACAACTCACTAAATATTTCACCCTTTCAAGCTGAACAGGATCACAGTGTCTGCAGGTAAAAGACATTGTTCACCCGCAGCTGATGTTAGCTACAGCCTGATGCACAGTGTGGCTAACGTTAACAGTGCTAGCAGCAGCAACTGCTCTGCTTGCAGGTTAATGTCCGTGTCTGTGCTGAATGTGGTCACATGTTGCTCCAGTCAAGTGATTATATACCAGTTTATTCTGACACAGCCTACATTCATTCACTTATTTTCATTTTCTAGATTAAAACACTGACAAACTATGCTGGTTTTACGAGTTGTCATCTGTCCGACTTTACCGATAACATTATCAGGGGTTGAATGGGCCATCAGGGCATTTGCGCTGGGCGAGAGGGGCTGCCGTCTGATGGGACCACAGCCCGACTAGTGGAGGTCGGCTGTATAACATCCTAACGGAAACAGTTAATTGGCATTGTACATGAATACAATATTGAAAAATAGTTTAGCCAACAAGTATTTCTGATGCTGACAGGCAAGGATGACAGTGTTTAATTAGGGCTGGGTGGTATGACAAAATTTTCATATCATGTTTTGTTTAAAAATCATATCGGTTTCACGATATTTGACAGTATTTTTTATTTTTTTTTCATGCAAGAGTGTTCGTACCCACATTTTCTTCTAATGAGAAAATAATTACTGCACTTGATTGGCTTTAAATAGCCCGTTCTACTGTCATAAGGACTGTATCATGTTTTTTTTCATGTCCAGACACAGGTAAAAGCACGACACCTTCAAAGTATGGTTGCCAATAGGGTGGCAGTAATTAAGTTAAAGAATTAGAATGATAATGGTTGCAGTCAAAATAGAACATTTTTATTGAATCAAGTTTGCATAATCAGTGCAGTTAACCATCATGATCATAATCACACATCCTATGAGGTATTTTGCGCATCAAATGAAGCTTCTATGGCGCACTGCAGGCTTCAGATTTAACATTCCAACACCATAAAATAAACAGTATTTTAAGAAAAGGTCGAAATTTATTTATATATTTATTTTTTATTTCTTTAGTATTATTATTGTCAATAATAGTTAATTTCTTTAATAAAATATTGTCCTCTGAGGAGGAAAATCCTCCCCTTTTTTCAGGTCTGTCTATATCAGTGGTTCCCAAACTTTTTCCAGTATGCCCCCCTTTTGGAAGCCAACATGGGTTCAAGCCCCCCACCACAAAATTTTCAATCAATTGTTAACAATAATTGGGGATGGAACTGATATAATACCTAAACGGTGCGCGGTATTCATGTTTTTGTATTAATGCAGTAGGATAATTTACATCAGTGTCACTGAGTTTAGACCACAGCAGACAGCAAACTGATCGACACACAGGAGGAGATGAAGAGGGAGACACGGCGTCTGGACAGTTCATCATGATTTATAATAATGCAGCGAAGTGACAAACGTTTCATGGAGGAGACAAGTGTCTGTCTGTTTGTTACTGAGACAGATATTTTAGTCAGGGAACTGTACAGTAACATCAGGATTTATCAACAAAAAAGTTTTATATCAGTCAGCACTTCACACACGCTCCCCTTCCCTCCCTCCTCTCTGCTCTCTCTCTCCTTCGTAGTTATGATTAATCGTTGGGGAGTAATTAAGTATTTAAAAATACGCAAATCGGAGTTGGAGCAAAAACACACCACAGATGTGTGCAGTAATATGTTTCATGATCATAAAAAGTTTTCATATCAAGTCGGCACGTCTGTCCATATTCACACGCTCTCTCCCTATCTGCTGCGAGTCATTTTTTGTTGTTGTTGTTGTTTTTCCTCCAAACGACAGACGTGGCTCCTCTTTTTGGTGTTAGTTCCTCTGGGTCATCTTCAACAACGTGAGCTGCTTCACTTTCAGAACTCTTGGCAACCATTGTTGCCTCAAAACCTGTGCACACACTCAAGCAAGTGCGCCTGTGGTGTTGGCGTGCAGCAGTGAAATGGTCCCTGCTGAAACGCTTTCCCGCCGCGCACGTTCCGAACGTTGTTTGGGCTATTCACCGGTATGGGGGTATATGAAAAATTCATATCATAATGAAAATAAAGACCGGTTTTCGGTACGAACCGGTATACCGCACAGGCCTAATAACTAATTACACAAACCCCTATTTGTCAGTTCATTAGCAATCAAAAATACTGCCTCTCTCCCTCCACTAGTATGAAACCACGGTTTTGGTTTTATTTATACAGATTTTGAGATATTGTCTGCAAGTTTTCTGCTGCCAATGTGGGCAGTTTTCATTGTAGAGAAAAAGACTAGGGCCACGTGAAAAAAATTGAACTGTCCAGATTTTGACTATAAACTCAGAACTGAATTCACTTGTGGCCCCAATCCACTGGGACTATTTTCTACCAAAGAAATAGTCCCTTTAAAGACAGCTGACAGTGAGGTCTATAGATTGTCCATAGTTGTGGGACACTGAAGGCCTGGGCATATAGGTGAAAAGTCTATCACGATGGTTTCTGACCAACAATGTCTGCCCTGCCTCGCTGTTTGCTTGTGTGTGGGTGTGAGTGTTTCATACATCCCATTTTATCCTATAACATATTACTATATGATTGCAAAAAAATCTATGTAGTATTTTACATTGATAGATTATCAACTATGAAACATTTATAATTTGGCATTTCCTTTTTGCACCCTCCACTCTTCAGAAAGTTGCTGGTTGCTGCAGTTTGATTGGCTGTCTTGATGTGAGCAGTGTTTGAGTTGTCACGTTTTTCACTCCCTTTAGGTGCACTGCCAGCTTGGTCTGTGTCATGGGGTATCCCAGCATGCTTTGTGTAGTGAATTAGTTTCTTTCCACAGACAGTGAAATTGCAAGAAAGTGCAAATTTTTTGTAGCCAATAAGGGTCCTATTGTGGGTTACTAAATTATATGGTACCAATACTAGTATCCATATCTGAGCACCATTAATATTTGGTATATGTTTTTTTTTGTAATTAGATTGTAGTGGACTTGGCCCTTTAATGTGAAAATGAACGTGTGAAGTGAACATTACTGCTGATATGATGGGCCGGTATGATGATGCTTTAATTATGTGCTATGTCTGTGGTGTGATTTTTTGAAGTGTGCCGAGCGAATATCAAAGTTGCTATTTGCAGTTATTGCTCAGCACCCATCTGAACAGGTTATCCTGAAGAATTAATGAAGAACAAAGACAAAAACACCTGCACGATATGGTAAAAAAGTCATATTGCAATTATTTTGACTGAAATTCTGATATGTGATATGACAATTTTTATTTTCAATGAAAAAGAAAAATCTTTTAAAATCGTGATTATGTGACATTTGTTGTGATCTGTCTGGGTTCTGTACCAAACAAATGTGTGCTTATATCTGGAGAACAAGATTTTTAGGCCTGGGCATCTCTGCAGCATCACAGAACTTCACTATAATGCTGTTTTCTCACATATTTTTCCTTTCTCAAAAAATTGCGATTTTGTTCTGGTTCTGCGATTTGGATATTGCACATGGTCATATTGCGATTTCGATAATATTGCGATTAATTCTGCAGCCCTACTGTCAGCAGTAGTTTTCTTATTTTACCTGGGGAACATGTCCATTTTTAAAAATGTTGTATTTTACATCTGCATCTGCCAGTGTACCAACGTAATATGAGTAGGCAGCATAATATATTCTTTCACTCCAGGAGAGTCTCAATTTTCTTTGTAATTCGGTGGAACAAAAATATATATTGAGCATATATTGATATCAGCATTGGTAATCAGCCAAAATGAGTTGGAAAATATCGGCCGACTAGATATCGGCAAAAATCCAATATCACGCATCCCTACCAAAGTCCGACTGGGAAACACCAGGTCCTGTCATCTTACAAATAAGAAAACATGTTTGACTTTGTTTCTAATTTGCCTTATTTAATCAATGTTTTCTAAAATTCTCTGTAATGAATTCAGCAGGACTGCATGAAACAAGTCATTTTCTTCACCATCAGTAACCTGCAGCCTTCAGAGCTGCATGATGCTCCAGTATTTGGACATCATCCATCCAGGTCCTAAAGAAAAGATTTTTATAGAAAAGTCAAATAAAGAGGATAAATAAAGTTTATAGGCTGCCAGTTGAGTTTATGTGTTAGAGGCAAACATTATGGTGGAGGGAAATGTTATCATCAAGTCTTGTAACATAAAAAATGAATAAAATCCAGAACACTGCATTCACTTATCCTGTCATTTCAAGCCTTGTATAATATAATGGTATTTCTATAAGGAGGCAGAGCAGATCTGGCAGGCTGCACTGACTTTACAATAAAGCATCTTGTGGCTTTATATATTTTATATTCACTACATCATATAATAACACATTTTCTGCTGTTGCTAAAGTGTTTTATGGACGTCTGATTTATATAGTAATGTGTGTGGGCTGTTATATGAATTTATTTAGCCCTCAGTCTGTATGTTCTGTCCAGAGGTTCTTTAAAAGTTCCCTGGTGGTGATGCAGGTAACAGACTGGTCAAAGGGGAACACATCAGTTGTGTGCTGCACAGAACACACTCACATCATGCAGTTTTAATTGGGCCTGAAAAGTTGAGCCCGACAAATTTCTTTCCAAAACCAACCCGAAACTGTCCCTTGTTGGCATATTGCAACCTGAACCCAATTACTTAATAATTAAGTTCCGTTCTGTAAAACACGTGTTGCTCAGGCAGCTTTTCCTGTGAAAGGAGCAAAGTCCTTGAGCTTACTATCTGATCACCTGAAATCTGCTGCAGACTGCATCTCTTTAAAGAAAGCTTCCAAATCCCGGTTAATTCAGCAACAAA
Source organism: Lutjanus campechanus (assembly GCA_027495735.1). Taxonomy (NCBI): domain Eukaryota; kingdom Metazoa; phylum Chordata; class Actinopteri; order Lutjaniformes; family Lutjanidae; genus Lutjanus; species Lutjanus campechanus. The sequence goes on along the minus strand of JAJHUR010072568.1, from coordinate 8,190 downwards.
CATATACTCATGTCTAGTTGTGTAATGCAGTGAATTTAAATGTGTACCTTTTGCTGTACTCAGTTTTGATATTTTCTCAGTTTACTCAGTTTCAATTTCAATTATAGTTTTCTCACTGTTTCAATCCCTCATTTTCACAAAAGCCCTTCTTGGGACGGGTGTTGCAAATGATCATTTGCAGGAAACACTGCATTGCATCGGATGGCTGTTTTCAGCTTGTCTATGTATACTACATCTGTTCCTATCAAATAAAATAAATGATAAATAATATTGGTCCGTGCTGTAAGAAGCAGAATATAATAATTGCTTATTTTGTCAAGTCAAGAAGACAAACAAAATATCTACATACAACTTTTATTATCATTTGTCCTCGATCAGTAGAGTAGATTGTATGTGTTTAACTGTGGCATTGTTCTGTGTATGCTGTACTGTTTTTTAATTTTCTTTTCACTTTTTTTCCATATGATTATTTAAGAAAGTTTCGCTGACAGCGGGAACACACAGGGGTTAAAGTTCTCTGACAAATAGATAATTATATGTTTGTGGAAGATATTGCTGTGTGTTTGTTAACCACTGCATAGCAAGAATATATCTGTATACAGACATACACAACCATAAGGAACTATATATTTTCTATTACTTTACTTATAGAAAATAAAGGCCTGCTTTATTAATAAAGACCTTAGCTTGGACCGCGGTTCAACAGTCACAGCACTACTTTGAAAAAGCACTGTAAGGAATAGGCTGTTCATTTTCTTTTCATATTATCATATTATATTATCATCTTCCAGACACGAAGCCTCTTATGCTGCATACGGTGTTTAGAGGATATATGTTGGAAAGTTTGAAAGTTAGCTGTATTGAATATTTTTATGGCTATGAAAGTTGTTCTTGGACGTGGATACATATGGTAGCCGACAAGGACAAACACGTGGCATATACAGACAGGTGCTGCAAATACAGAAACGCGCTGCAAATAAGAAAACACATGCAAAAAGAACACGCGCTGCATATCCAATCATGCAACGGAAGTGCTCCAGGCCTCTAGGGGCAGTGCTGAGCTTCCTCCCGACAGACAACGGACGTATCAACATATGGTATGGAGAAGGTTATGGTTGGAGGAAAGTTTGAGTCAGGAGAGGCCACATAAAAAAGTACACATTCTTTTTTTTCTTTTTCTTTCTAACTTTTTTTTTTTAACATTTGGCTTTCATCTTTTAAACGCAATCAAATCACTGGGGTCTCCCGAAAAGTAACTTAATGTTAGTTGCAGTAACATTAGCTAACGTTACCACTACGGATACACTACTCTTGTAGAAGTCAAAGTCTCTAGCATGCTAACATTAGCTATGTAAATCAGCTGCTTTTTCATAATACTGTAAAAGATTAAGGCCAAATGTAAAAAAAAAGAAAGAAAGAAAAATGAAACAAAGAATACGTACCTTTTTATGTGGCTTCTACCGACTCCAACTTTCCTCCAACCATAAATTTCTTGTTTTCAAATTTAAAGCTTTATTGTCATGACAAAGGTACAGTATTCCCAAAGCACATTCAAGATACAAAATACTTAAATTAAACACAGGCACAGATGACGAAACAGGAACAGGAAAACTGAACATAACTGATGGATATCAGCAACAATAAAATAATAACAGTAATAATGTTATGTCATGTGTGTGTGTGTGTGTGCGGGGGTGTTGTCACCCACTGTTCCTCAAAGTGTGGCAGTTAAAGACATATTCTGCTGCTAGATTGCAGCTCTCTATATATTCACCCAACAGGATCAGTATTTTGTTTGTGTTGTTTATGTGGTCGAATTCAGGGTGTTTCTGTTTAAATTTGGGGAAATATTTGGTTCAGATCTGCTGAAGTTTTATGCATTCTGTCAGAAAATGCAGCTCTGTTTCTACTTTTTTTTTCCGTGAAGAGCTGGCAGAAGCACTCCTCTATGAGGAGCCATGATTTTTTGTATCTGGCCAGGCTGTGGTCACTGAGTCTGTACTTTGTCAACACGGTTCTTCTCACTCACTCCCTCGTCTGCTCCATACCATACATCGGATAGGCCCATTGTCTGTCTCTCGGGTGGAAGCTCAGCACTGCCGAGTGTTTTCTTTTTGCATGTGTGTTTTTATTTGCAGCACATTTCTGTGTTTGGAGCGTTTTCCTTTTGCATTTGTTTTTCTATATGCAGCGCATTTCTATGTAACTTGTTTTTGTATATGTGGGGCGTTTGTCCTTGTCGGCCACCGTAGACACAATTCCCAGACTACATGTCTGACTCAGTAAAGGGTGAGTAGATAAGAACTATTTGGACCTTTCAAGTCAACCTGAGTTTCAAGTTAACATGTTGATTTGGTGTTTTGGTCTTTGTGAAAACAGGTCACGGTACGTGTCACAGCCTTCATCCATCTAGCTTGCCGTCAACAGTTTGCTCAGCTGTGTTATTAGCATCTAATACCACCAAAGTATCTCTAGAGTCTTCCATATGTGTTTTGTTTGTGCGTGTATGTTTTGTTGGTTTTGGACATATACCAGTAGCTTACTGTAGGTATCCTGTCATGTTCATGTTGGTGCCTTTGTTCATAGCACACAGACACCAGCAACTGCTCACAGCTGGGCTGAGCAACAAACTGAAATAAGACAAAGTGAGACGTGTTAACTAAACTCAAGCTTTTTTTTATTGATCTCTCTCTCTTAGAAACCCATTTATACAATGATGGACAAATCAGAATTAAGGCCATTAAGCTTAAACTTCCCCACATTATATAAAACCCAATGAGCAACAACTTTTTTTAACATGTACTTGTGTTCAGCACCTAGTATTTAACAGGTTTGGATGTGCTTGCTATTATTAAACTTTCCACCACCTCAGATTACTCACGAGCAGGCTTTGCTCTGGAGCACAGAGATCAGATCTCAATGAGGGTTACGAGAACACATTAAAAATATCAGGTGTGAACACAAAAGGATTTATTATCTATAGCATATCCAGGTGTACCAGGTGTGAGTGGGGTGATTGTGTCAGAGCTGTTATTGCACACATTCTTCAGAATTGGGACAAATCATGTCCTAAAAAAAAGACTTAAAAATATTAATACCAACATGCTAATTCCTATTTCTTAGTGAAAATGTATTCTTTATGGATTTATGCATATAAAATATGTTTGCTTGTTTGTTTTTTTTATTTCTAAACTCTGTGCCTGGAAACAGCCTTGTCCCAGACAAGAATTCACACCTTGAAACAATTTGTGAAACAAAATGTGTTAAGATCTAAAAGTAACAATGCCTACTGATAATATAGGTATCAAACTCAAGCACAGGTAAACTTTCTATTTTTTGACTAATTGATTAAATAATATTTCTATCATATTTGTCTCAACCATAATATGTTACCTCTGTAGTCCTTCTAAATCGAAGCTAAATAAGAATTATGCTTTAAAAATGTGTATTTTGATTAGCATGAAGAGAACTCTTGAGATATTTAAAAAAAAATAAATTGACTGCTCACTACAACTCTGCTGTGAAATGAAAAAATGTAACATTTTGTCAACTCAGTAAGATGTCAACTGACAGAGTTGACATAATTAAAAACTGTAATCACTAGGAGGTTGGCCTGTTACAAGGTTTAATAGCCAAGAGTCTGATCTTTTAAAATATATTTTCCAGCATAATTGAAGAGTAAAAAATATCAAACCCCCCTCAAAATACAGTTTTGTCCCAATTCTTAAGTGATTGACATGTCAGGGAGCCTGATTTTCCTCATCACACCCCTCTTGAGCTCCCTCCCGTGGTCTCAGGTTGGTCTACGTTGACATTGGCTGATGCCCAATGTCAGCTGGGATCTGTTCCAGCTCACCGCGACCCTCTGAAGGATAAGCGCGCACAGATAATGGATAATGGATGGAGTTTTTGAGTTTAAAGACATCTCTGCACTGTGGTCTTGTCACATGCTGATCCCAATCTTAGGGGGGGGGGTAAAGCTCTTGTTGAATTCCAATCATCTTCTTAGGAGTGGCATTTTCTTGTGCAGTCCTGGTGGGGTTCTCCCACGTCCCCTCCCCCCTCCCTTCTCCCCTCCTCCCCCGGCTCAGCAGTATCCAGTCAACAGCTGTTTGATTAGAGCTGCCCTCCTCTGCGTCTCTGTGCTGCTATCTAACTTCGCTCTCCGTTGTGTTTGTGTTGGCTAGTAACGCCACACATCTGGCAGTTAGTTTGTGTTTTTTCAGTTACATCAGGGCCACTCACCCTCAGGGTCTGAGTGCTGCTTTCTCTTTATTATTCATTTCATTCACGTCGCTGTTTAGCCGAGAGGCAGAACGAGGCCCTTCAAAAGCAGCCCAGTATAACCCACTATTTTGTCAGCACTTAATTGCATTGGTACATTTGGAGTGCCAGCAAAATGTTTAATGCAAGAAGCTGAACAGGTGTAATTACTGTTCATTTGATGAGTTGTAAGATGATAACTGTCGTTAATGTGTTAATGTACTTCAGAGGAAACCAAGCAGCATTAGCATTTTTTACCACAGGCTGATGTTAAGCCTCAGTATGACCATCAGCATCACCACCGCATCCACATTATTATCATCATTATTATCATCAGCATCACCACAGTTTTTATTTCAGTGTCACTTTGCTGTTGGAGACACTGCAGTACTATAAACACTACACATGTCATAGCCTTATTGTATTTAAGTTGTGTACTCCAAAGCAACTTTGACAGTCTTAGCATGTGTTGAAGCTAAGGTTTGTCTTTGATTTATCTGAGTAATGCAACATATCAGATCATTTTATAGAAACAACATCATCCTTGGAATTATTGCTAAAACATTCTGTTTTGAATAATCCTAATCTGTTTTAGTGCCACAGAAAAATACATTGCACTCGATCCAAATTGAAAAAAGCAATCGATCCAATCAGCGCCATGAGGAGACTAATGATTAGCCAATCAGTGCCATGGATGGGACTAGCACCATTGTCAAGCTGTGTGCCAGAGGCATTTTTTTTTTCATCTCACACTGTTCTGCCTAGTCCCACCCTACTATGATGTTATTGGCTACTACTGCTGAGCTGTGATTGGCTAGTTCTTGTTGCCTCGTCAACATGTGCATGTGATCACCAGAGAATCTTTCTAATGTTGTGAAAGTGTCTGTTTTAAGCACCATGATTTTTTTTGTAAACCTAACCAAGTACTTTTTGTTCCTAAACGCACTGTGTTGTTAAGTAGCCACCTGCCAGAGCCTTTTCAACACCTACCCAAGTAGTTTTGTGCCCAAACCTACTCAAATGTTGGTGCCCATGAGGAATTTTTGTTCCCAAACCTACCCAAGTAGTTTTCTTGCATAAACAAAGCAAACTGTGACTGAAAACTGAAAATAATAAGTCAAAATGTAAGAGACATTTAGGTTCACATGGGAAACAAAGACCAGTCTCCAGGGTGAAAGTCCCGTTTTTTTGATCCATTCATCTACCAAACCTACCTTGCTAAACTTCTCCCAAGTTCCAGTCTACTCTCAGGCTCACAGCCAATCAGAGCACAATAGTAGTAGCCAATCACAGCACAGTAGGGCAGACTTGCAGGACAGTCTTGGGGAAAAAAATAACGTGTGCCAGAGCCATTGACAGAAATAAAGATGGATATTGTGGCTCCATTTCCTCCCACTGTACAAACTGAAGCAAAAAAAATATATATATACGAGCGCTGCCATCTTGTGTTGGTGATGTCATTTGGAGCCAGAGTGTGTGCTGCAGTGATCGGGGTTGGAGCCGCACTTTTGAGTTCCCGCCCACATAGCCATCCGACTCAATGGCAAAAATAAACACCTGAAGAAACTTCAGTGAACTACCAATGACGGAAACCATCTTTCAGAAAAAACTATTTATTTCTACACATTTAAATGCTCTATAAAAGGTGCTGCGGATATAAATGTTACATTTGCCAAAGTTCCTTGATAGTATTTTATTTTATTGGGGACCCAAATAAAATCTCCTGTGACGCACCTGTGGGTCCCGACAAAGTCTAAGACAAAGAGGGACTTGTTCAACCCAACATAAAACCAAATATAAACTTTTTGCTGTACATTGATGGAGTATCAGTACACCGGAGATAGAACACCAGCCCCATCACATGCACCACATCAATTCTAAAGCCCCATGAATAACAGAGCAAGCTCTCTATTGCATGGTGTGTATACAAGGCAGAGTAAGAAATCACAATTAATTTTGAAAATCTTAAAGAGCAAAACTGCCACACTGCTTTTTGCAGCCCAGTTTGTCTGAAATGTGTGCAGCATTACTTGCACTTGGTACTGCTGCAATAAGACTCAAGAATTCAAGGTCATTTATTATCATCATACAACACAGGGTTGTACAATGAATATAGGGTTGTATTTGTGTCATAATACACACAAAGTACAACATGTATATACAGATACTAAATTCAGAATGTCAGAATGAATCCTTGCAAGTGTTCAACACTACACAGAAATCAATAAGTTACCATTGTCTTAACTTTCAGTCACACAAGGAACAAGGCATTGTTCAGGCAGGAGCTGACTCCCCTTTCTGGATGAGAAAATTTAGTAGAACTTCTGGTCAAACCAGGACATAAAGATGACAGAGTTCTGCAGTATGAGGACTGCAGTATATCAGATTTCACAAGTTAATTTCTTCCTCTGTTATAGACAGTGTGTGAGATGCTTGAATGTTTAATTTGAATAAAGGCAAAAAGAAAAGCTGAACGATATTCACATAGATAATACACCTGCCCAGACAGGTGTTCGGTCCATTGTTGAAGAGAAAGCTTTGTGTCAGAAAGCACTCTGCTGAAGTCTAAATAGAATTCTATAGACATATATATATATATTTTTTAAAAGCCATTGTTTTGTAACGGTTGTATTATATGTTTCAATTCTTAATTCAGAGTTTTAAGGAAATGGAAAAGTTTTACATCTGCCGTTGGGGAATTGTTATCCTACCACTCAGTCCAGAAGCCTTGACAACTGCATGGCAGGTAATTTCTATATTCAGAGTGCCATTATGTCAAATGGATCTCTAAAGACGGGGCTTTTACCAGCTGCTTGTCATTGCAAACAGACTTTTGCGCCGCATAAAGGCCCCAGTTATGAAAAAGAAAAAGAAAAAAGTTGAAATGCTCAGAGTCATTATGTAAAATGGGGATACATCTTAAAGGTGTTAAAGTGTACTTATTGAAATCACCATTTTCAAAATTAAAAGGAAAATTGCTCTCCTCGAGCTGGAGTCAAATTGCTGGCTGAAGCCTTCGTGGCAGCTGCACTTAATTCTGGGTATAAAGCTTTCTCTAGCAACAACAGAAACTCAAGTGTTCTTTTTTCATGGCTGGAGAAAGCCCATCAACTGTACACCTGCTGCCCTTTGACACACATCCAGCTTTGGGTTTTTCATCTGGATTCAAGAGAGAATAGTTTCCTCTGCTGTGGTGATGAATGTGTTCATACCTTTGTTCATTAGTTCAGGAATCACAAGGTTCAACCTCCTTTGCATTGAAGTATGAAAAAATGGAATTAAACCCCTACCAGCGATGAGCTTTAGAGCTTGAGAGATTCAAAGATGTTGACCTCGATGATCATTTTCTACCAAAATGAGCTACTTTTGACTCTATTGAAGCTGTATGTGCAGAAAATTGGAGATGAAAAACTCTCTAGTGATATGATTGAGAAAAACAAACTGAGTGCTGTGTAACCAATTTTAGTGATATAAAAGTTAATTACAGTATAATAATAGATTGGATTTGTAATAAGACCCTGGCCAGAATCAGAAGACACCAAATTCGTAAGGAGCCAAAGTATTGAGCAACAATAATGAAACAAACACAGGAATAACTGTTGAGTAGCCACTCATATATTGTTACAGTGGATTAAGAAAATATTCAATTTGTACAAAAATATTGTACAAAAAAAAATAATGACCCAAACAAAAAAACAGAAAAAATAAATAGTGTGCACACTCAAACCAAATAAAAATGTCCGTTGGGGCCCTTAAAAATAAGTGTTGTTGTAGCAGGTGTGAGTTCAAAGTTCCAGGTAACTGTAGTGTGGATCTGTGTGTGAGTTTGTATGCGTGTATTTCCTTTGTGGTGATTCCTCAAAGTGGTTGGCTCGCCATCTGTCACGACCGGAATCTCGTCCTGGTCTTTGGATTTTTCCCGTCCTC
>JAJHUR010072566.1:0-13344 GCA_027495735.1 Lutjanus campechanus | reverse complement strand
ACTCTGAGCAGCAAAGGCACTCCTAAGTAGCTCAGTTTGTGTCAGTGGACGTTTAGCTCAGTTGATAAAGTACACGGTCCATGAATTTTTACTTTTATGCGGCTGCTGGTTCGACTCCCGCCTCCGGCCTTTTTCTGCGTGTCATCCCCTCTCTCTCTGATCTGTTTCTTGTCTACTCTTTGGCTGTCCTGTCAACTAAAGCAAAAATTCCCCCAAAAGATAACTTTAAAAATGCTTTTCTTAAAAATGATTTTGAAGTTATTTTGGGGGCATTTTTGCCGGAGGTGGGAGTCGAACCAGCAGCCGCATAAAATTGACGATTTCTATTCATAGATCGTGTACTGACACAAACTGTTGTTTATAATTCCATGTATCCTGTCCAGCCTGTCTTTCTGTGTGCAGGAAACCAGGATCGATCAATCTATCTACCTATCTATAACACTGGCCATTCATTTATAAAATGTAGGTGAAATGAGCGAGTTTCGCAGCAGATAATGTCTAGTTTAGGGGCTTCGATTTCTGGCCCCGTCCGCTACTATGGCATGAGAAAAAACGCCGTTGGATGGATCTAAATTGCTCGAAAACGGCTCCGAGCTCCACCAAAATTGTCTGGGTCTACGAGCGTATTTAATCCTAACAATAAGGTCCAGGTGTCAAAAAACCAAACTTATCCTTTAACAATGAAGACAAAAATCCATGCTACTTAAGATGTCACCAAACTACATCATTTGTTAGCGTTTTATTGTGACAGAGACCCCTAATGGCAGAACTTACGTATTGTGCATTTAAAAGTGCAATAATTTGTGTAACATAAGACAATGGTTGAATTTATGGTGATGTGATTGAAGAGGAGGAGGAGATACCGAGACACATTTTTTGGGACAGAGAAAACCCACCGAACACTGTGAGTGATGTGCAATTTGTTAGAGAGAATAGATTTGATGTTAGCACCAGCAATTTTGTAGCTAGCTCGCAAAACATTAGCATAACTCTGTCTCATATGTTAGCTTTACTGTTTTATTGAAATTGACTTTTTGTCAACTCTTGTCGATGTTAGTCTGTCCTCTCTTTCTCTCACAGTTATATTTTTATATCTCTTCATTACTTCATCTACAGTTTGCTACCCTGTTTTTGTCAGTTGTATTTTGCCACATCTTGCCTGCTTGTACTATTTGTTATGACTGCATTAATTTACTTTGGATTATGTGATTGCATTTTCCATATTCATCAAGGAGAACAATGTTCCCATCTTCTGTCAGATTGGGTTTCCTTTTCTCTCTTTGCCTGGAGAAACTATCTAACACAACCATAATGCTGGCGAGTAACATTAAAAATAATAAAATTATTAATAATATGACCCTAATTGCTAATGAGTTTATTGATTTCATTGTTGGTGTTGGTCCAGGTCTGGCTGGCAGTAGAAATGTGTAAAGTAAAGATGTACAGGTAAAATAATCTATGTTTCTAAACAGAATGGATGAAAAAAAAACTGACACTGTCAAGTAAACACACTGTTTTGAAATGTTGCTAGTTAGAGATATTATTATTTATTTATTACTATTGAGTGTGTGGTGAAAGCTCTTGTAATCAGTCTCTGAACACTGTTATTTTTCCCAGTAAAATGAAAATGGTTAAAGTCATACCCATATACAAAACTGGAAATTGACACATACTGCAGACCAATTTCTTTGCTTTCACAAATCTCTGCAGTGCTGGTAAGAATATAAGAATATTCTATTCAAAGTTAGATGACTTTGTCACAAAACACAATATACCACGTGATCAAGAATATGGATTTAGAACAAATGGGACAACATCATATGCACTCACTGAATTTGTGGAAAAGATAACAACTGCTATTTAAAATAAAGAATATGCTGTAGGAGTATTGCTAGATCTAAAAAAACAAAAAACAACAACAACAAAAAACATTGGATACAGTTGACCACAACTTATTACTGATGAATTTACAGTAATATGGAATCAGAGGAGAAGCACTCTCTTGGATATCTAGTTACCTGAAGAATAGGTACCGATATGTGCAAATTAATATTAAAAATTAATTAAATTAATTCTAAATCACAGTTAATGAAAGTTAAGTGTGGGGTTCCTCAAGGCTCAGTGTAGTTTATTTTGTAAATTAACATCATATGTGAGGTTTCCACAACTCTTAAAGCGATATTCCACTATGCGAGAATAAGCCATTTTATATGTACTCACCACTATGCCGATGTGATGATAAGTGAAGATCTTCAGTTTACCAAACAATCCTGGTGTTTTAGGAGAAGCAGAGTAGCAGCCTCATCCAGTACAATGGCAGTGAATGGTGACCACGGATAAAACGTTAAAAATAGCACACAAAACAAACACAAAATGTCTCAATCCTGCTTGTGTGGTGTAATCCAAGTGTCCGCAAGCCGCGACATTAAAAATTAACCGCAAAAGACGCCATTTTCGCCATGTTTTTAGCTGAAATATCAGCTGTGCACGTAGCAGGTAAGATGTAAACATGTCGAAGTCTCGCGAGATCGACGCCATGTTTACATCTTACCGGCTACTTGCAACAGCTGATATTTCTGCTAAAAACATGGCATAAATGGCGTTTTTTGCGGTTGATTTTTAATGTCATGGCTTGCAGACACTTGGATTACACAAAACAAAACACGAAGTCTCGCGAGATTGACGGAGTGGCCAGAGTGCTCCAATAGAAAAATAACAGTAAGTAAGTAACAGATGGAGTAAGTAATAAAATGCACAATAGTAATAAAGAGATAAAGATGAAAAAATATACAGTAATGAGATAAGATGCACATTTTTTAAAATAAAATATGCAATACTGAAGAAGAAAAATATTAACATATACATGTACACTAATATATTGCAGATAAATATATATAGATATAGATATAGATACATACAATACATACAAAGCTGTGAAGGTTGCATAGCTTAAGTATTAAGCATTGGATATTTTTGTCCAGTGTATTAGTATCCAGTGCTTGCACACTGTAATACTAGATATATGCACCTCACATATTGGTTTCATACTAAGGTTTCACACATACTAAAGAATCTCACATACTGTCTTAGCGTACTAAATGTCATATTAGTATGGAATTTCAGATGTAATGTTAAACTAAACAGTATCGTGAACCTCTTATAGTTTAGAGGAATATTTTGCTTAAGGGACAAACTTTATAAAGCTTAAGGTGGTTTATGGAATTGGTCATTTGTTCTCTTTAGATTTTTCTTTTTCCTTTTCCTTTGGTGTGATGGCGTGATAATATGCACAATCTGCATCTTAGTGATTTATTTTTACTGTTGATTTAAATGTTACTGGAATTGAATTAGGACCATACAGCCTTCAGTTATACCCCTGAATCTACTGCTGATTATTAGTCTGATGAAGATTTGATCTAATATCAAGCCTTTTACACACTCTCAGTAAGCCTCCTCATGTTGTAGTTTACCTAGACAAAGATCAGTATAAAACCTCATCAACAAGATCTCATTTGATTGGTCGACCGTGTTTGTTTGTTATTAACAGCGGAATCAATGTTTCAATATCAGTGAATTAACATGGTTATGTAGGAGCTTGTTAGGCAGCTGAGGTAAATGGGGGGGATTTGGGAAATAATCCCTCCCCAATCTGGACACCACAGCTGGTTGTCTCAAGCCTCTCCATCCATCCTGACACACACACACATTTGCACACATGCGCACACACGCCCAGCTCCGAATTCCATGTTGCTGCCAAAATGCAAAGGGACACAGGGATGGGGATTGAGGGGGAACGGCAAAGAGTGTGTCGGTGTGTTTAATTGGGTTTTTCCAAATCCGTCTTAACCCCGATACATGTCCTACCACATGCTCCGGCATCACTTGGTCTACAGGTCACCCAAAGCACGGCGACTTGAGAATCCCTTCTTGCAAACTTGCCAGCAGTGGGACAAGGTTCATGTCCCCATTCAGACTTCATCACAATAACAGACTTTTGAAGAAAGTGCCGCTGTAGGGGATTAAGCAACTATCTATGCTGTCAGACTTTTGAAAGTCCTCTTATCTCTGTTTGCTACCGTTATTTTAGTGATGCCTGTAATTGTCATTTCTGGCTTCTGGTGATGCATGCTCCCACTCTGCGGCTGCCTGTTAAATCGCTTCTCCCGTGGTCGACTGGGAGCCAGATTGGCCGGGGGAAAAAAAAAAACATGTTGACCTTGTCTACAGATTTAGAACACAGAAGCATCACTGATATGGCAGCTGTACTGTGGCAGGCAACAGAAGCCGGGGCTCCAATCAGATCATCAGGTCAGATGGCTGTAGTTAATGCTGAGGCTCAGAGTGTGGATGTAATACGCTCCAGCTCAATGCACAAAGACAATTTTGCAGACCTTTGTCGGAGCCCTCACAAGTCTTGAAGGGCTACTGAGGCCCTTTTTTTCATTAAATTAACCACATCCAAAGAACTGTGATCGTTGAACTAGTTAAATCCTCCTCTTGGTGTCGATCGCACATTGGGTGTTGAATATCTCTGCCTGTCTAGACTGTTAGCTACTGACTCCAAGCTGTCATATTCATTCTGTAATTAAGCATTTTTCCTTTATTTTGACAAGTGACAGAATCTGAGCTGCCACATTGCTCATGGCAATCCAAATTATTTAAAGAGCCACTACACACTTAAACATGCTTTTTGAGCTGTAAACCAAATTATTTATGTATGTTCTGATGAAATACATCAATGCTGGTCTTAAGATCAAGGTCATTTATTTATTATCATTGCACAACAAAATTAGAGTTGTAGTTCCTGGCTACACACACATAGAATATACATACAGATAATGAATTAAATTCAGGGTGTAATAGGATAAAAATAAAATAAAACAGTATATACAGTTATTTATGTATATTCATGTACTTGTATAGACCCAGGAAATAATTCTATAGTGCATTCTTTCAATTTGCATCTGGTTGAACATAAACAGCAGCAACAAGATGGTGATGATAATACAGTGGGCATCAACTGTGACTGTTTGAGCACCAAACGTCACAGATGTAAACACAGAGTCCTCTGTCCCTCGTCCTGCTGGAGTATATTATTGCATCCTGTCAGCTCAGAACTGGTCTGCCTGTCTATTGCAGGACCTTGATCAGCATTTTTTTTTGGAGCAGGTCTCTGTAAGATGTGGGCACAACAGTGTCTAGTGTCCCATGTCTCGGCCCATTTCATTCATTTCATTTTCCTGCCCGGACTTTAGGCAGAAGCAGCCTTAAGTCCAAGCTAGCTCTTAACTTCTCTCGCCTCCACTCCAGTGCTTCTATTTCCAATGCCTACGAGTGTATTTCTGTCATAGGTGATACTTGTTTCAGCAAGAAAGCCAAAAAAAATTACAGATTAAAAGAGAAAAGTCACAAAAATTGAAGGAGCTACTGGCCACGACATCTACATGTGCAGCTGTTGTCGTAGCATAAAGCGACATTTCTTAATAAATTTATTTTTAAAAATCAGCATTTCATGGAAAAATTGCTCAAAACACCATCTTTTAAATCATTCTGACACTTGCAAGGCCAATGTTGATGGAGTCATCAACTGGCAACTAATATATGTAATGAACTTTATATTTAAAAAAAAAATCTAATCAGAGTTGGACAATCCACTTCAACCAGTCCCCACTGTTCAAGACTCACCATGTGCAGGAGATTGTGCTATTTTTTGCTAACCCTTTACTTTGTGTTTTTCAATTTTGGCTCTTTTGATGGCTGTAGAAGCTCCACCTGACTGCATTCTTTTCCTTGATGATGATCCCATGATAAACAGCAGGGCTACCGACACTCCCCCGCAGACACACACCAGAGAGCCTTTCAGCTCCAGCTACAACCCAGAAACTTTCAAAAAGGGCCACAAATGTGTTTCTAGTGATGGCTCTTTTTTCATACACATGTGCTGCTCTGTGCTGACTTGGTGCATCAGTCCCACACAACAGAGTTTGCACCCGCTTGAAGGTGTGTATTTACTCTTCATGTGCTTGTCTTTAGTTGCACGACTGTAAAGCAGTGGTTAAATATTCTATTTGTTATTAATTCTTCAGAATAACATTCCCACCTTTATCTAAAAGCTTTTATTATGAAGCAGCAAAATCAGGATTTGTTGGTTTTTCATCAGCAGTACACAACTCCTCTACTGCTGAAAGTGAACAAGAAACAAGAAACCCTGCATATTTGTGGTAATTTTGGTGAAAAAATGGTATTTGACAGCAGCTTTGTGTGGTTGATTAGACTTTTAGTCGTTACTGCTACACTGAGTGGTGATCAGTGCCGCCTCAAGGCCACACCCCCTACAGTGGTTGTCCTGTGCACCCCCGCCTTCCCCCTTCAGTCCCTTTGCCCACTTTTTCTTTTAGCATTTTCAAAATGATGCAGTGGGTGGAGTTAGGCTCAGACCTGGGAGTGCAGTTACATTTTAAGCACACCCCATGTACCCTCCATACAAATACTGTACACACCCACAGGCACGCACAGGAACTCAAACACACAAAAAATATCCCATGCGGTTTCACTCCTACTCCACTTTTCTGAATCAATCTCCTGGACATGACCCTATCTTTCCCTTTTCCACGTATTGTGTTGCTTTCCACCGTAGTGCTTATTGCTTTCTTTGATTAATCTTCCTCCTCGCTTTCCCTGCCGCACTGGTCTGAGTCAGTAGACTTCCTGTTGGTTTTCAAAACAACTCTTCATGTCAGCCTTCCTTCCTCCCATCTCCCCCCTTTCCCCCTGATCCTCCCTCGTCTTCTATTCATCACTCCACAGCCCATTTTACAGTATCTTTCTGTCTCCTTCCTCCATCCGTTTCTCTCGCTCCATTACCTTACTCGTTCGTGTCCCCTTCATCTCACCCTCTGCCTGTCCAACCTCCTGACATGAATTCTTTTTACCCTCTTACTGTATTTCCCTCCTCTTCCCTGCATTTCTCCCCCTCGCCATTCATCTTCGGGTCCTCTGTCCATCTCCCTCCCTCCCTCACCACCTCTCTGTCAGGCCCCAGCTCTCTCCCTCCTCTTCCTTCGTCTGGCAGTGGAGCGGCTCCACTCTTGCTGACAGTGCTGTTTGTGTGAACTGAGTGCTGAGCTTCACAGCCCCCTCGCCTCCCATTGCTCCCCACCCCACCCTCCCCATCACTGCCGCCTCTCCTCCTCATCCTCCACCCTCCCTCCCTTCCTCCTTTCCTCCTGCCTCCCACCTACATACCCCTCCAGGCGGGGGAATTAACCTTCCAGCCCTGGGCTGCTGGGCTTAATGACTGTCTGTGGGGCCGACTCCGACTACACAACCCAGCTGCTAACATCTGGGCCACACACACCCACTCACACTGCCTATTCACATACACACACAACTAGTGGACACTGGCAGGTTACAGTCCTTTGTGCCACTATCAGGCTGTGCGTCATTATCATTCTTTCTTGCCTGCTGCACAGATGTGGGAGTTTCTTAGCGCTGTTCACATAGACAGTGGTTGGTCCATCATTACTGCATGGCTGACCCATGGTGCAACAACAGATGCAGCAGTGTAACTGCTTTTGTGTTAAGCTGAGCAAATAGCTTGTTCATATCCAGGAGTCAACACAGAGCCACAGCACAAGTGTGGACTATCAGCGGATCAAATGAAAAATACATGCATGTGGAAAATAAACATGACCTTTAAGTTGTCTTGCTAGAAGAGCTTTCAGTATGTGCCACTGAGCAAATGGTGGTATTCTCCAGCCACCATTCAGTTGGAAGTATATAATTGACAAAAGCAGGGGGGGTGGTAAAGCAATATTCAGAAAAAAAAAAATCAAATATTCCACTGTTGAAAGTGAATTCTTTGGCCTGTCTCTGTCTCTGTCTCTGCAGTGGAGCAGATCACCCCAGGAGTATTCAGTATAGGAAATACAGTTATGTGGATACTCTCCATTCCATTCATAATGTATGAGCGTAAATGTTACAAACTAGCAGCTGTGAAGACGTCCATGTTGCGTCTGTATCTTTGAGGGTTGCACTGCTCCTTCCAACCCAGCACAGCGAAACGCTAAATAATGGGATCCATGAATACTCCCCAGGAAGGCAGAAATAGAAAGAAACTACAGGCATGTTTCTTCTCTCGTCTTACTGGCTCACTGCAACTTTATTAAAGATACTACAGGGAACTTTCATATTTCGTTCATTTTGGAGGCCTGTGTGGTCAAAGGGGGTAGCTTTCCACTGCCATAACCACAAAATGTAAAAAATAAAACTATTTAAATAAACATTCGCACCTGATTTCTTTTAACTGGCTAACATACTACTCAG
This sequence comes from Lutjanus campechanus, assembly GCA_027495735.1. Taxonomy (NCBI): domain Eukaryota; kingdom Metazoa; phylum Chordata; class Actinopteri; order Lutjaniformes; family Lutjanidae; genus Lutjanus; species Lutjanus campechanus. The sequence goes on along the minus strand of JAJHUR010072566.1, from coordinate 5,019 downwards.
TGTAACTTTGCCTGGGAGAATGTAAACACAGGCTCATTTTATCTGATTTCAAGGAGAATCTGACCTGGCGGCAGCCATTAAGAGTAATTTTATAGGAATTGCCAATCTTCTTACGGGTGTTTGCTTAGGTCATAATGTGGCATCGGTATTAAATTAAGACTTTTTCATAACCAGTAAAAACCTTTTTAGTATGTTTAAGCGGTTGCACTTTATTTAAAAAATAAATATGTTCTGTTCAGTAGTTATACTCTTCTAAGGCACTATATGCCAAACAATACAATAATAGGACTTAACAAGCCATACTTTGTATCAAATTAGACAAAAAATAGAAATCTGTTTTTCCTAGTATGTTTTAGACCCTTTATTAGACCCTTATTAGACTTTATAATTGGGTAATTAGAGACACATCGCAGCAGAACTGTAATGTAAACTAAAGTGTAATGTTTGCCACTGTTTGACCCTCATTAGACTTAATTAGAGGGTAGTTAGGGGGACATTACAACAGAACTGTAAATACTGTACTGTAAATTAAAGTGAAATCACATACTGTATCTGCTACTTGAGACACACCTTCTTTGACTGATCCCAGAGTAGTCAAGACTGATGCCTCCTTCTTTGATCAAATCAAATTATCTGCTTACAGCATTTCAATAACTGTGCAATCACCCATAGACAAAATATTCCTCTACCTCTATAAATGTGGCCTTTACTTGGTAGATCTGTTTTGCATATTGTTTTTTAAATGGGAAGTAGCAGATGTGTGATTTCACTTTAGTTTACAGTACAATTCTGTTGTCATGTGTCCGTAATTATCCTATAATAAGACTAATAATAACACTGGGAGATAATGCACTTTAGTTTACAGTACAGTTCTGATGAAATGTGTCCCTAATAACCCTCTTAGAAAATCTAATAAGGGTCTAATACTGTCTAATTAAGAACATATTACTGATGGTCTTTGTCTAATTTGATACAGCTTGTTTCATCTTATTAGTGTACCTTTGGATGGATGGTGTCCAATTAGGGTGTAGTTGTGTTTGTAATGTCTAATAAAGAACATATTATTTTTAGTTTTTGTCTAATTTGATACAAAATATGACTGGGTAAGTCTCATTAGTGTACCGTTTAAGCTTTTATAGTTAATTAATTTGGCTCCGTTGAAGCCAGAGGTCCAAGAACTTGTTAAATTGTAGCTTTGTTACTGTGTGGCCTTAAAAGAATACAAAAAAATCTCTGAATCTTTGGGGCTGCCATGACATTGTTATTGTTTTTTTTGACTGTTCAGGTGACCCCCTTGTAACCACCGCCACCAACACTTTTCATATCCATACCTTCCTTCATTCTTCAGTCTCTGCTCTTTCCTCTCTCTCTCTCTCTCTCTCTCTTTATCTGTTTGCCTCTGTCTTAGACTAAGGAGTGAAAGAAGGGGGAGTCCCATTGGCATTCTTTAACATCTCCGTTGCTCACTTGTGTTCAGAGAGCCATCTGTAGATCAGGAAGACAAAAAGACGCTCCTGAGCCTCGGCGTCACTCAACAGGTAAGCACAGCTCTCTCTCTCTCTCTCATGCAAATCCACACACCTATTCAAAGATTCTTGGCTTTTTTTGAGAAGGAGGTACCCCTTCTTTCTGTGTGTCTGTCTGCCTGCCTCACTCTCTTTCTCTCTGTGCACCCTAGGCAGGCAGATGTGCTTGAGTTGGTGGAGGTTGAAAGAAGGTTTTGCCTCTCTGTCTCTCAACTTTTTCCTGAGGAGAGCAGGTGTGTGAGTGTGTGTAGCGAAGTCAGAGTAATCCAGTAAACTTGAACACTTTGAGCTGAAGGGAGTCAAATCGAAGCTCACAAACACCAAACTTGGGTTCCTTTGAGTGCCTTGAATCTGCACTGGACATTTTCAAGCTAGTGAACTGCTGCGCCAAGCTGATACTGTATGATTGAGCCTGTCTAACCTGGAGGCTAAGGTCTGTTCTGTCAGTGTTTAGCACTCCCAGCAGGGTCTTAATCAGGCTGCTTAAAGAATGCCATGTTTTAATGCACAATCAATTGATTCGGATGCGATTAGATTGTGCTGATAATCTAATCTGCATCTTTTAGAAACCCTCTTTATCAGCAGTTCAGTGTTAAAGCTGTAATGGCTCACAACGCAGCTTCTATAAGCTACAGTAATTGGACCCACAGGCAACTGGTGAGATTGGTAAGAAGTTAGGTTGGTATTAAGATGTAGGACCACATCTGAATTGGATGGCTGCACGGAGGTTGAAACTTCATTTTCTGCACATTGACTGATTTCATGGGGTTTCACGTTAAATTGGTCTAGGATTGAGTGTATTGAGTCGTTTGATGATGTTATGAAAGACGCCATTAAAAATCTACCTGTCGGGGTCACGCTGAATGGTTCAGCTGCCTCTAATGCCCTTGCGGGGAGAGTGGCAGCCTTGTCTCTGAAAGCGAATCAAATTTCAAATCAAACTTTCTAATTTGCATTTGTAAGAAGCTGGTGAAGAACAAGGTCAAAAAAACCTGTGGAAATAAGTGCTGCTGTAGTAAAATATGGGTCTTTTTTATACTTGAAGACAAATTAAATTGCCATTCAGTCTGGCATTTATCTAATGTTACATTTTAAGCAACTGTTAAATGACATATCACAGTTATTCTACAAATGCTACAACATTGCACATTTTTCAGACAAGGAAAATAAACATAACATTCTTGTGACTGGCTGTATTTCTAAAGTAATTAAGGTTGCTGTTTGGCTAGGTAATGGGAATGTGGGGAGGTGAGGCAGGCTGTGCTTTTACTAAGAGTTCCAATGAAAATGGTGACTCACGAGGCCAGCAGCCTTTCTGTGCTGGCCAAACCTCTTCCTCACAGGGAATACTTACAGTTTGAGCTCTAAATCCCAAAAGAAAAGATTAAAATCCACCTTTTTCATTGTACTGTAGACAAATGAAAGAAAAGTCCATGGATGGATAACTGCCAATTCCAAAACCTATGACAAAAAAGTCAACATTAGGCCGGATATAATGATCATGTTTGTGTTTACCTACATGCAGCATTAATAGAGACAGAGATAAAGAGAAGATGGGCACTTTTAACCTCAGAAAAGATTTTCTATTCATTGAAGAGGGAAGTAATTGCCCTTGTGTGTTCAAAGAGTATACTGGGGGCTCTGAAATACACAAATGTTTTGAGAGTGAAAAAAAAAAATAATTGAGTGTGAGTTAATTCTTATCAAAGCCTGTTGGAGTGCAACTAATCGACTGAGGGGAGATGCGTCAAAGAGCTGTTGCCTTCAATTCATTTTGTCTATTCAGATGAGAAAATATTTAGTTTTCAATTAAGTAAATCACTATTATTTGTTCCACTCTTGCAGCAGATAAATTGAAGTGATTACAAACTGACTTAAAATCCACAGAGGGCTCCTCCAGGTCAAAAAGGGTATTGGATGCAGTGGGCACAGACCCACAGCACGGCCTGCTGACTTAATTCTAAACTGTTTGCTGGGATCCATTCACAGACGGAGCATGACATGATCTGCACAGTGGATTACACTTGTACATACATGTTGTCCTGACAGACTTTCTGACAGGACCATGCCTGTATGATTGAATGTTTACTCTTTACTAAATTAATGGTCATGCCTAAACAACAAAATGTGAGCATTTTCATTGTCAGCTTTACAGTGTCAGCTACTCTCCTTGGCACAAAATATAAAAACAGTTAATCTACTTACAACAACCCCAACATTAAGATCAGAAAAGTATAAATAACAATATTCCCTCTTGCAATATATTACTATATTCTTATTCATACACACTTTTATATTAATATGTAGGATTGGTCAAACATAATACTATATTCTTATTTATATACACACACATATATAAAATATTATACAGTACATCAATAACATTAGGCAAAGAGCAGACCTTATTGTTATGTAACATAATATGGTATTGTATGGTTAGAAAACTAAAATACTTGACAAAGTGGGGAAGTGGTCATGGTTACACCCAAATTACAGTAATTAACTATGGCTACTGTAGAAGACACAGTCACAATACTAGTTATGTGACATGTTTGAAATAATCCGTATCATTTAGATGAGGAGTTGTACCTACAGAGCATAGAGGAGGAGGACTCAGTGACGCAGCGATGACCGTTTTTACACTGATATCAATACAGAGTCACAAAATTAACAAACTGTGATGGAAGCAGAGAGGGATGATAGATGCAGTATCGGCTGACTCCAGTTGTGAGATTCACCAGTACAGATTTGAACAAAAAGGCAATAGTGTTGCAGGGAAAATTCACTTTACTGGGTCAATTCAGGCAGAGTCAAAACCAGGAAATCAGTCCAACCAGCAAACAAATCCGACAAGGGGCAGGCAGGGAATCCAGAGTCCAAAAACAGGCTGGCAGGGTCAGAAACAGGTGATCAGGCAAAAACGGGAAAAAACGCTGGATAACTTGGCAAAAACACAAGACAATCCGGCAGAGGGCAGGGTAAAATGGACTGGTATATATACTGAAGGACTGATGGGAGAACGAGCCACAGGTGTGGAGATGGGCGGGGAAAACCAGGTGCAGGTAATGAGTAGATTGCATGGGCTGAGAGGGAGGCGTGATCTGAAATGACAGGAGAGTTAGTGATGAGACATGAAAACAAAACCAGTTGAAAACAGACGAGTTGGGATTCCTGACGCCAGCGTGCCAACTCGGTAGAGATCTTTTTTTTCCCCCTAGGGTGGCGAAGGCATGTCAAAGTAAGGTGGGACATGCCGGGAGGAGAGACACTTTGTGGTGCGCTGCTTTTCTGACTGTATTCTGATGCTTTCACATCACAGATAATAAAGGCAGCCACTAAAACGGGAGCTCAAAAAATATTAGACTCATGTAAGCTGATACTGATTGGCAGATAGTCTGCACGAAAATGAAACTACCAGTGACTTCACACACAAGCAGCTGCACACTGCACAGCATCATCAACATGCCCTCTCATTCGTTCTGCTGTATTCACA
>JAJHUR010072565.1:0-42413 GCA_027495735.1 Lutjanus campechanus | reverse complement strand
ACATTTCTGACATTGTTGTGATAACGGTTGGAGAGTTTAAAATGTTTTTTACAAGGCCAATGGCTTCACTGAGTTTCTCCCGGTCCGTCATCTTCTCCTTTCAGTCATGATTGGGAAGGTGGGCCATGTCCATGAAATCCCGCCTCCTCCAGCTTCATCAAAGCTAGCCAATCAGGCACTGAGAATTTAGTACTGTTTCCGTTTCAATCAAACTCTCTCACACACACAACTATTCTCATTCACATACCCTAATGTTCTGTCTTACATTCACTGGCATCTCATTTACATACACTACCACACTTGCATACATACACTATTATTCTCTGTAGGCTATAGTTCTTTGTGCAAGAGAGAATAGTGCGGAGTATATGAGAGTATGATAGTAAATAAAAGAAAGCGTGATTATAGATGTAAGAGGGTATAGTAGTATTTGTGTGAGAGTATAGTGGTGTACATGTGAGGTTATGATATTACGTGTGAAACCAAGTATGAATTATCTCTCAAGGGGCTCTCATAGTAATGCGTGTATGAGAGTATGTTACTAAATAAAAGAAAGTATAATTGTGCATGTAAGAGGGTATAGTAGTGTTTGTGTGAGAGTATAGTGGTGTACATGTGAGGTTATTATATTACGTGTGAAACCAAGTATGAATTATCTCTCAAGGGGCCTCTCATAATTACTAGTCCTTACAGTTCAAGTTTGGTGTCATTTCAGAATAAGATGCTTCAATAGTTGTTTTATTTTGAAATTGTAATCGGAAGAAATGTGCGTCGCTTCCTACCTGCGTTGCCACGGAAACACGGTGACACCTGGGAGAAACCAGCAGAGTAGAGTCTTGACAGCATGGCGACATTTAAATCCATAGACTCTGTGAGGAGGAAGATCCAAACACTGCAGCAGGTCGCGTATGAGTCGGAGGACCGAGCCGAGCTGCTGCAGAGGGATGCCGACACCGAGAGGCAGGCCCGGGAGAGGGTAACACTCACACACCGGCCCCAACACACCGACAGGCCGCCTCCAACCGTGGACATTGATCAGTGGACTCGCTGAAGCTGCTGTCAATAGCATAGTAGCTAAATGAAGAAAAACTATTATTATTAACTATTATTATACTACTATTAGATAGAACAGCGCTAAAATACACAGCGAGTAACATTCTAGTCGAAATTAAACGTTAAAGCAGTGATGGACAGTAACTAAGTACATTTACTTAAGTAGGTTACTGTACCTAAGTACAATTTTGGTACTTGTACTTGTAGTATTTCCATTGTATGCTACTTTATTGTTGTAATCCACTGCATTTAGGAAGCCAATATTATAGTCCACTTTTTTTTACTCTAGCGCAGTTATTTGATAACTTTAGTTAGTTACTTTGCAGAACACAAAATATAAGTCAACTAATAAAACATGGTGTATGAATTATGTCATTATCAACCTATCCAGCAGTATATAAAGTATCTGAAATTAGCCAAACCTTTACCTACTCTAACATGAAAGAGACTAACGCTAATATAATCCAGTAATAGGATACATGTTACTCTGAAATGGGCCATTCTGCATAATGATGACTACTTATACTTTTAGAATAGAATAGAATAGAATAGAAATACTTTATTAATCCCCAAGGGGAAATTCATTAATTCATTAATTCATTTTGGTACTTTAAGTATATTTTAATTCAAATACTTGTGTACTTTTACTAAAGTAAGATTTTGGATGCAAGACATTTACCTGTGCAGTATTTTTACACTGTGAATACGACAACTTTACCACAGCTGCTAATTATAAAATGGCAAAGAAGTTATTTTAAAGATGTGAAAATATTTTCAGTATTGTGTAAGCAGGCTTCAATATACAGTCCATGAGCCAAACTAGATTTCAGTAGCTGACAGCTGGAGGTGGAAAATTATAGTTAATATTGATGTATATTAATAATTTTGTAGATAACATGACAGTACATTACATTTTAAAACCAAGTGTGTATCCCAAATTAGGATTAACTTTAAAAACCTTATACATATATATATATATATATATATATATATATATATATATATATATATATATATATATATATACATATATATTTATACAGTTTTTAAACACCACATTTGTGTGTGTGTGTGTGTGTGTGTGTGTGTGTGTGTGTGTGTGTTTGTATATATGATCTATCATGATCTATATGCAAATTGAAAATTGAAACTGAAAATTGTAAATCTCCATTTCACACAGATTCTCCCAACACTGCTGAAGTTGTCAAAAACTGTTTTGTATTCAATAATAATTCATCATGGCGTTCACGTGCTTCAGGAATGACTCTTCTTTTTTGGTTAATTCTTTTCCTTTTCTTACTCTTAAGCAGCAGGACCAAAAGCTCTGGTTGCCTGTTGTTTTTACTGCTGTTTTTCTTCTCTTTTGTTTGTTTCATTCACTGTCTCTCATATTTTACAATGAGCCAAACCTTTACTTCACATAATAAAGTAGCTGTTAATCAGTATCAGTGTGATCTCAGTTTCACTGGAGCAGTGCTATCTAGTTGCAGGTATTACATTGCTGGTTTGATGTGTTGATGAACTGGAGTAAAGCCTATATCAGCAGTCAGAGTACTAAATCTGCACTGAGCATAAAGTTTGCTGTGTGAATGTAGACATATTTATCATTTTGATGCTTTAAGAGTTCAAAGAGATGAAATAAAACTGAAATTGTTCTATTGATTGTCTCTTTTAAGTATTTGCTTTTATAGGCTTCTGCAATATAAGCAATTATCATTGTCATCATGGCTATAATGTAACTTGAGGCTCTTATCTTTGTCATGTTTTGTGTGTGTGTGTCTGCAGGCTGAGGCAGAGGTGGCGTCTCTGAACAGGCGTATCCAGCTGGTCGAGGAGGAGTTGGACCGAGCTCAGGAGAGACTGGCTACAGCTCTGCAGAAGCTGGAGGAGGCTGAGAAAGCTGCAGACGAGAGTGAGAGGTGAAGAGCCTCATGTCCATCCACCTCAGATCTTTACACTCTGTATCCTGTAGTTTTAAGAGACACAAAAAAGTTCCTTCAATTGTGAAGATATGTTATTCATTGTTTGTACAGACTGAGACTCAGGACAACTAAAAATGGTATTCAGATCTAGCACTTAAATGGTCCCAAAAAGTTAGTAAAGCATTTTGTAACTGACCGTTTGTTGTCATACAGAGGAATGAAGGTCATAGAGAACAGAGCCACAAAAGATGAGGAGAAAATGGAGATCCAGGAGATGCAGCTGAAGGAGGCCAAACACATCGCTGAGGAGGCCGACCGCAAATATGAAGAGGTGGGGAGTCACTGCTTTTTCATGCTCTTTGCATGACATTATAAACATACAACAAACAACAAGTGTGTCCCAGTTCAAACTACACACAAAGTACAGACTAACACATGTTAATTCTCAAGTGTGTTCATGAATAACACACCAGATAGTATGCCACCAGTTTGTATGAAAGTAATAAACACTAATTTTACCAAGCATTAATTAATTCTGTAATTTTTTTAAACTCAAGTCAGTTCAATTTTATTTATGTAGCACCAAATCATAACAGACGTTATCTTAGAACACTTTTCATATAGAGCAGGTTTAGACTGTACTTTATTACTGTTACTCTGTTGAAGAATTTAGAATGCCATCATGTTTGGTAAAGGGACGATAATGAGTATATGACTTCATTACTTGAGACCTTAAAAAAGGGCAGTTCACCCCAAAATCATAAATACATATTTTTCCCCTGGCCTGTAGTGCTGTTTATCCATCTAGATCGTTTTGATGAAAGGTGCAGATTTTGGAGATATTTGCCGAAGAGGTGTTTGCCCTCTCTTAAATATAATGGGACTAAATGGCAGTCGACATTTGATAAAGTCAAAACCAGCGTCCCTTACCAGAAATCATGGCCCGGTTACTCAAAATAATCCACAGACCTTGTTGTGAGCGGTTTCATGTAGGAACTACTTTGTTTTAAGTAGAGAAGAAAGTAGTTCTGGTAGATTCTAAATCAGTTCAGGTAGACTCTACTGCAGAATAAAAGTAGTTCCTACATGAAACTGCTCACAACAAAGTCTGAGGATTATCATGAGTAACTGGATCATTATTTCTGGAAAGAAACACTGGTTTATGAATTTTTCAAATGTATTATTTTGGTTATTTGAGCACCACAGGCTGAGTGCTATTTAGTCCCATTATATTGGAGAGAAGGCAGGTGATAAACAGCACATGTAAATGTATAAACAGCATGTATTTTTGATTTTGGGGTTAACTGTCCCCTTAAAATCCCTTTGTTCTATTTCTGAGTACAGCCCATACTCTACACAATTAGTACAGTATGTAAAGAATGTGATAGTGTCAGTGTAATAACAGATCATCTTGCTCCCAGAGTAAGAACAGATGATTGTAGTATCAGTGTGGAGGACTCAGTGAGTTGAGCTTGTGCTGAATGTGTGCAGGTTGCACGTAAACTGGTGATCCTGGAGGGCGATCTGGAGCGCTCAGAGGAGCGTGCTGAGGTGGCCGAGGCGTAAGTCAACACCTGCACCATGAAAACTCACACCGACACAAGAGCCACTGTACATTATTCATGTTGTCATAGTAAAGGTCATGTGATCACTACTATTACAACATGTGATCTGGCACATTCACTTGTCATTGATGAATTTCTTCCTTTACAATAATGTCATCTCGTTAGTGTTACTGTATATTGACAGTAGTGTTGCATGGACTCATAATGATTCTCTTAACAACTGCAACTAATGAACATTGTTGATTAATCTACTGATTCTTTTTTCAATAAATTGATTAATCCTTTGGGCTGTAAAGAGAAGATGGAACCTTTTCCTATTTTTTATCATTTTTGTTTTATAAATTACCTAAATGATTAATCAATTATTCATGTTGTTGTTGATTTATTTTAGCAAGTGCACTAATCACATAGAGACCTGGGGCCAGATGTATAAATGTTCTGTATGCACAAACACCATGCTCACGCCTCTTCCCACAAATGAACTGCTGTTTATAAAAGAAGAATGTGTGATGAGACTGTGCGCACCTCAAGCAGACCCCAAAAGACAGCTATGGTGAAATGATGAGCTGGACATGAAATATAAAGTGACAGATGATAACCTCATAGCAAAACATTGTTTAGGTTGTTGCCAGTTTGACTTATTATTTTGCAGTCTATGCAGCACTGTGTAAAATGTCAACCAGAGGCACATTTATAAACATCATTCTAAATTATTTGTGAATGATGAATTATGATGAATTATCATGCTCTTTATTTAAAGGACCAGTGTCTTGCTTTTAGTGGCATCTAGCAGCTTTTGTAGGAGCACCTACGGTGGCCACAAAACTCAAAATGTGGAAGGTCGCATCTAGAGCCAGTGTTTTTTTTTTCCTGTCCTGAGCATTGTGTGTATGAAGTTGGAGAAACTTGGAAAGTCAAAGAAAATTTTGTTACACAAGTTGCTGAATTGTTGTCTATTTGGTTTCAGGTTGTAGCTACTGGTTGTTGTCCACACAGACTGAGCTGGAGTAGTTAGAAAAGCTATTAGCTTAACCCTGATAACACGTGAGGTAACCCACAAACAGATTCAGCACATAACCCTACCCTGCCTTACTCTAAGTACCAGCCATGTTTTTTCAGCATATGACTTGAAAGCTCATGAAGACACTGAAGTTGGAAAAGGACCACCCAACTTGGTAAACTGGACTGTCTCAGGAGCTCTTGAATGCACAATCCCAAACTTTCTCTGGCATGTCCCCCCATCAGAAGCTGAAAGCTGACTCTTGTTTGTCATATTCATTTAACTTTGTTTCACTCTGTAAGTCTCCCCTGCTCATCCATCTTTCTCAGTGACAGGTCTAATGATGGTGAAACTGGCACAGATATTTAATTGCGTTCATCGGTCTATATATTGGATAATGGTGGGAGTGGGAATGAAGTGTGTGCACATGTGCTTGTTTCCACAATGACTGAGATTTATTAAGAAGAATCACAGAACGCACAGCTTTATAAATCTGACAAAAAGACTGCATATGCATACTTCTGTCTTTGTGCATACACACTGTTTTAGTTGTGAATCTACAGTTGAGTTTTATGCATCTGGCTCCAGGATGTGTGTTTTGTGTTCTCCCTCTGTGTGTTTTTATGCCTGAGTACACCAGCACTACCTGTATTGTGTGTTATTGTTTTCTGGCTGCTCTGCCCACTGCCCCCCCTCACCCCCGACCTCCTGGACTAACCCCTGCAGCCGAGGGAGGGGACTGGAGGAGGATCTCAGGCTAATGGACCAGAATTTGAAGTCCATGGTGTGCGGAGAGGAAGAGGTACTGACTGTGCAAACTGCACCAAGGTCTAATGCTGACCTTCAGCCTTCTGCTCCTCTGACCTGCAGCCTGTCTGTCCAGCTCTCTGTCCTCTGTCTAACCTGCACTGACAGTACGCTGTCTCACATCAAGCATGTCCTTCAGGCTGTAGGCCTACTGAGAGGGATACGTCTGCTGATATTCTCTATTTTCTTGTCAATAAATCTTATGAAATGACCAATGAACCAGTGGATTGTTTTAAGGACACAGGGCTGATTATCATATGTAGGAGCACAATGAAGTTAAATTAAAAAACAGGAAGACAGGAAAAAGAGTGAGGGTCTGTATTATGTACATACAACAAAGATCTCCATTCAGAATCAGTAACAGAAATGTTTTATCGATACCTGAGGAGAAATTGTTGATATTACAGGTGCTCATATTCCAGAATAGAAAATATATATGTATATAACCGTTAAATCCAGGTGACTTTTTTGGCCAGGCCAGGTGTATAGATATAAAACTGCCATATATGGAAAATATGGTAAAATGAATAGAAATAATATGAAATGTAAGAATCATGTGCAAAAACGTGCATCAAAACAACAATCATCAACAATCAGCAAGTCAGAATCAAATTGAGGATGTTGAGGTTACATGGCTCCTAGCAGACAATGATTGTGATTGATATTCAGTTGTGTCATTGTGTGTCTTTTCAGGTGAATGTTAACTGTAAATCAAAATTAATAGCTTCAGCACACTGTAATTTATTTTGACTCAATCCTACATACACCATCCTGCTTCTCCAAATACTCAGTACAGCACCAAATGTCGAATAATTTGCCAATGAAAATAGATCGCAATAAATGCACTGTCCTTTTGTTTGAGTAATGTTTGCTAAAAACTACTATGTCTTCAGGAGGAACCAATGGGCTTGAGTAGGAAAGTCAGAAGGTGTTGAGAGACAAACTGACACATTGTTGATTTGGGTCTTTTCCTGGGATTTGTTGACAATGAGAAAAATAAAGAGTAACAACAGACTTACACTTGAATTTGGGATCTAAAACATATCTATATCCATTCAGATTAGTTTAATGACTACTTTAACCCCTTTGAAAACACCTTGCCGTTTTGCTGAACATGATCTGTGTCAAACAGGTCGATGTTCCTCTTCTGTCTCTGAGTGAGACCATGTTGGAGTTGTCCAAACAGCATTGAGGTTTGATCTCTTCTGCTGTCCTGCCTTTCAAATCACTGCCTTTTCCTCTCTTGCTTTTCTTCTTTCTTACGTTGCTCAGTAAATCAGGTGACCTTGAGGAAGAGTTGAAAAATGTCACCAACAACTTGAAGTCACTGGAAGCCCAGGCTGAGAAGGTACAGTAAGAGCCGAGCTGAGGGACATTCAGCCTCAGCAGGGTGGCTGCAGGTCCTGAGAAAGTCTTAAAATATCTTAAAATTTACTAAATGCCTTAAAAGTATTAAATAGTCTTACATTTGTGTTGGTAAGGCATTAAATATTTATTTACTGGATGCTGTAAGCCTCATCTAAAATTCACTCCATGCCCAAAATGCCCTCACAATTCATCTTTGCCAATATCATCAAGAGTTGAATTTGAATGTCTGTTATCCTGTTATAGTCTTTTAGGTTTTTTCTATTCATGTTCACAGATTTTGTCCCCTGGGGACCACGTAGTGATTAGTTAGCTACAGGGTGGGAAATGTGAACATCTATCAGCCACTGACAGATAGAAGATCAAATTCATCAGCCACTCAGTAGTAAATTTTGTGTTTCATGGCCAACAATGCATAATTATCCTACTTGCTTTTCTGTAAAATAAAATAAAATAATAATCCCCCAAAGTCATACAGCAAAATAGTATGTTTGTCATCCATTTATGAAGTTAACACTGTAGTTGTAAATGTACTTTTAAATGTGCTTTGTTAATACCATTTTATGTTTGGATTGCAGTACTCGCAAAAGGAGGACAAATATGAAGAAGAAATCAAAGTTCTTACTGACAAACTGAAAGAGGTGAGTTTTTTTTTCATATTTCTGCCACAGTGCTTTCTGATGTCACAAGCCAATATAGCATGTATGACTTAAATACCTGTGGCCTATAGAATAATCAGCAGAAAGGAAGTAAGCTTCTATTGATTGCTGTTGGAGGAGCCGATGACACATATCAACACATCAGAGGCTGAAGGGAGATGATGTGAAGGTGGTGGTGGCAGACTGGCAGTTGAATCAAGTCTGGTCAGCTGCCTGTTCCAGCTGTAGAGACTGCCCTCTGGTGGTGCCTGCTGTGCACTACAATACAGCGTCTCTGAATAGGTTTACAAGTGCCTGTATTTTTGACAGTATTGAAAATCATAAGAAATCTTCAGGATTTATTAATAATCTGATATATTTATCTATATCTGGAAACTGCTATTCATGCTTTCATAACCAGTCATGTCTCACCCATCCTGGCTTCCCCACACTAGTTAGCTGTTGCTTTTAGAAGTGACTTTAAGATATTGCTCACTGCCTAAAAAGCTCTTACAGTCCCAGCCCACAGCTGAGCTTCTGGTTCCCTATGTTCCATTCTGCTCCCTGAGATCCTCACACGGGTCTTTGCTGATTGTTCCCAGAGTGACATTTGTACATTAGAGCGATAGATCCTTTGTAACAAGAGCTTAGAGACTGTGGGACGACCTGCCTGAGGAGATGGGGGCAGCACTCTGTCCCATCCCATAAATCACTTTAAAAAACTTTTTAAAAATAGCTGTTGATTCTGTTGTTTTTCTCCCCTTGTGTTGATAATATTTGTATTTTTTTGTCTTTTAGATCATTTTCTTTTGTTTTAAATGTGCTTTGTTTTTATTTTACAGCAGTTTGTAACTGTATTATTATTATCATTATTATTATTATTATTATTATTATCATTGTTATTATTATTATTATTATTATTATTATTATTATTATTATTATTATTATTATTATCATTGTTATTATTATTATTATTGTTGTTGTTGTTGTTGTTAGTAGTAGTAATAATAGTAGTATACTTTTTTGTTTTTTTGTTTTTTGTTTTTTTTTCTCCCCAGTTTTGTAGTTGCCAGTTCAAATCCCCCCATGTATTGTCCCTGTCACTGCTAACTCCTCGTACTTGTTTGGTACATAGAGGGAAGCCTGTGAAGAAAAATGTTGGGCTGTGATTGGGTTCAGGCTGAAATATGTTGATGAGGGTTCGGGTCAGTGTCAGACAGAATTTTGTCAGGCTTGGGGCTTGTTGGGCTCAACTTTTCAGGCCTGATTAAAGTTCTAGTGTGGTGCTGTGGAACAATGTTAGCGCTCCCCTTTGCAAGGAGGTGGTGATAAAGTTAGTTTGGAGCCCTGGACTATAAATCTCACATGTTGTGGTGTGCTTTGTGTCTTTGTGTCTTTGTGTCTTTGTGTCGCAGGCTGAGACCCGTGCAGAGTTTGCAGAGAGGTCTGTGGCCAAGCTGGAGAAGACCATTGATGATTTGGAAGGTATTCAGCACTCACCTGTTGTCTCTGCCAGTACTCCCACTGACACCAGTAACATGTGTGCTGACTGTCCTGCAGTGAAAAATGTTCAAGCACCTAAAGTAACAAACAGCTTCACTAATTCCAGTCATGCTGCTGGAACTGAACTGATGTCTGGCTTCACAGCTGTGCTGTGTACTGCACCTTTAACTCTTGAGGCCATTGATGATTGGAAGACTTACTGCTCATTAGTTTCTTTTTATTTGTCTGGTTATGCAAGTCAAGTAAAGTCCAGTCAGTTTTATTTGTATAGCACCAAATCATAACAGCAGTTCTCTCAGGGCACTTTTGTAAAGAGCAGGTCTAGATTGTACTCTTTATAATACAGTGGAAACCACTTATTGTGATCATAGTTATAGTGATCAACCTCTTTGGAGTCTTTTCAAACATGACAACACATGGAAAAAGAAGTTTAAAAATATGGCAGTTGTATTTGTAGCTTTACTCCCATGATACTTTGCCTCACAAAGTATGGTGTCTGCTTCCAACTGGCTACCTGATGCTGCTGCTTCACACTGAAATCATGATGAAAAAAAGAAAGTCATTTTCTCTCAGTGAAAAACCTAGTCTCCTTGAATGCTAGGGACTTCCTAAAAACTTGGTATTTCACCCAGATGGTTGTGGTTTTGCAAGACGTAGCAGTACACGCTTCAACAAGCTCATGGGCGAGCTCTGAGACAGGCCAGCCCCACAGGAAAAGTATAGGCTGGTTTTATATCTAAAGCTTAGAAAATTAGACTGAATAATGCATGCAGATAATATGAGGTAGTTTTATTTGATATTTATACAGCCATTTGGTCATGATACTATACTGACATCAGAATACAGACCTCCCATTTTTGTATATTTTTGTTGGACATAATTTAGTGCATCTTGTCAGTACATTTTAACATTATTTAGTTCTTGGGTGCAGTGAGGAATAAACCTAAGTAAACTCCACCTCTGTGAAATGAGTCAAATGAAAAATGAAATGTCAAATGAACTGTATCAATGAGAGGAAACATATCTCTGGTTTTACCACTACACCCCTTATTTAGTTATATTTTCCAGTATAACAGGTAAAAGTCAATTCAGAATCAGGAGAGTCTAATGTTATTTGTTGTTGTGGCTGTGCAGTAGTACAAGGAGCCAACATCTAAGTATATCCTCGTAAACTGATGGTCATATAAGTATGCTGTAATAAATCATCTCTGTTTGAAGTTACAGTCAGGTGTAAGGTTTAATTTGAGGATTAAGGCAAAAAGTAGGTTAATAAACAATTTTTTAGGTCATAGAGTGACGCAAGCTGACAGGGACATGCATCAAGGACACAACTCAGTACGTCCTGAGTGTGAGGCAGGACGAACTGTAAGGCTCTGTCCCCGGCTGAGATATCAAGTTTTAGGGAGTCCCTTGAATGACAAACAAATGCAGCAGCAAAAATTGGTGTTCATCAGGGTACTTTGTATAGTTTACTCATTAGTCAAAAAACAGGGAACAGTCTGCTGGTGATTGAGAGCAAACGTTAATGCACATGGTGAAAGAAGCTGTGGTTGAAACCCAGTCACACGATGCTTCCCTGACACTTATAGCACTATATCGCTTACTCGCTTATAATAGTGAAGCTGTACATTTAATAACTTTATATTCATGGAACAAATATACTAATGTCAGTGAGATGGTAGTCCGCATGAGAAATACAGAGAAAGAAAACAATTAGATCATAATAATATTCCACTTGTAGTGAATGTAAATGTATGTAAATTCACTGCATTCACCCGTTGAGCTTTCCCACTAACAGAATGATAAAACTGACAGTCAGCAGTGTTTCTGTGGTTTTCACCTTCACAGCCTTTTGGGCTTGATGAGTAATGTTCTGTGAGGGTCTGTAAAGACTCTGAGTGTCTCAAATCAGTGATCAGGGGGCTCTAAAATGCCACTCTGAACTTTTGATGGAACTAAGCTGGAGCAAAGGTCTACATGGATTTCACAGCAAGTGTATGATGCTCAAGTTATTCTATCAGCGTCTGCATGTCGCCAAGGTCCGACATGACAGATACATCATCATCTGCCTGTGTGCCAGGCATGGGTGCCGAATTATAGTTAAAAGTGGTGATGCAAGATAAGTGACAGGCGAGGGGAGGTATGGCAGCATTTTTTTATGTAGTGGTGACAAAATATAAGTAAAATCTTTAGTATTAGCAGTTTGAATTAAACTAAAGCAAACTATTACACCAAACATCCTTTAAGAAATATTACATGTTAACAATTCCTTACATGTCTGTAAAAACAAAAAACAAAGGGTTATATATTGTTATATATGTTATATATTGACGGTCTTCTTGTCAGTTCAGTATCAATATAATCCATAAAGACTATTTCAGTACAGACTTCCTCAACTCATTACCGGCCTTCATTGGTTAGCTACACTGTTTTAGCCACTTTAAAAATTAAAAAGAAGACGTTTTATGATCAGAAAGTGGGGATGTAAAAGCACACTTTTGCTCCTCCAAATCTAAACTGCCCCACTGGCTCCATTGCTCTGGTGCCTGTGCTGCCAGGGTACAGGAGTGCAGCAGCCCAAAATGTACAGAGTACCAACCATACACGCCCGTCATGCCTGCCTGTGCACTCAGTGCAGAAGTTTTAAATTCCTTCTGGACAAATTATTTCTAAGTGCAGACATATTTAGGTAGAGGCCTGATGTGTTGCACTGTACTATACATTAGAGCTGAAGGCTTTTGTAAAAAAAAACAAAAAAACATCTAATCGTCATTATTTTTGCTGATAGTGAAATTGTAATATGATTTACAATATTAGAGGGAAATATCCTTTTCCCGTATCCTCATTTTATGCTACTTTAATCTTCTGCACTGCTCAATTTAAAGGGACACTTCACCCTTTATTTTTTTTCTCTGGCTTGTGGTGCTTTTTATCCACCTACTGAGTTGCAGAGTTTTGGAGATATCAGCCGTAGAGATGTGTGGCTTCTCTTAAATATAATTAAACTAAGTGACACTCGCTGGTGGACCTCAAAATGCCAAAAAAATACATTTGAAAAATGAAACACCAGTGTCTCTTTCCAGAGGGACCCAGTCACTCAAGAAAATCAACAGACCTTGTTGTTCAATGTAGGAACTACTTTCTTTCTAAGGTAGAATCTACTTTTTCTACTAGAAAGAAATCTTGAATAAACAGGTCATGATTTTTGGAAAGAGATACTTATGTTGAATTTTTAATTATTTTTATTATCATTTTTAACTTTAGATAGAAAGTAGTTCCTATATGAAACTGCTCACAACAAGGTGTGTGGATTATTTTGAGCAACCAGGTCATGATCTTTGGAAAGAGGCATTGGTTTTGTGTTTTTCAAACATTTTTTTATGCTTTGAGCACCACAAGGCCATGTGTTAATTCCTCCCATTTTACTTGAGAGAAGGCAGACATCTCTAAAGCTGATATCTCCAAAACTCTGCAGCTCACACTGAAACTATCTAGAAAGATAAACAGCACTACAGGTAAGTGGAAAACATGTATTTTTGATTTGGGGGTAATCTGTCCATTTAAAAAAGAAATGTGTGTAACCTACTAGTTACTTCACAGATTAGAGTTTTACATTATGAATTGTGACATATTGTTATTGATAAAAGTACCCAGCTCCATCTTGACCAGCTACAATACAAATACAAAAACTTAATTGTTCATAATGTAGAAAATTTGATTTCACCATAAACATGACATAAGAACACAATCATAAGAAATACAACTCATAAAATAACAATTCACACATCATCTCAGCATACATATTCATAAAATTACAACTCACAGTCTACACTATACACCATATCACAGTAATCAACTGCAGCAAAGTTAGGATCACCACCCTGTGTCCTGGTCTACCGGATCCTAATTTCATTATTTACCTTGACAGCACTTGGGACAAAGGATTTCTTGTAAATATTTCTATTTGCCTTCAGTAATCTGTAACATCTCCCCGAGGCTAAAAGTTCAAATTTACTCTTCAGTGCATGACGATGGGGTCATTTTATAATTATATCAGCTTTCCGTCTTAAGAGGTCATCATACATACTACTAGCTGCTTTTGCAACATTTCAGAGGCCATGTTCACTATTGTCTGCAGCTTGTTCCTCCTCTCAAGGCTGAGATTACCGAACCACATGACCATGTTAAAAGATAGGATGCTTTCCATGAGGCTTTTATACACAATTTTGAGGATATTTTGGTTCACTCCAAAATTATTCAGCTTGTGTAGCAAGTGGAGACGTAGACACTTCTTAAAGATGTGGTCAGTATTTTTCTTGAAAGTAAGACTATTGTCTATGCATATAATATACAGAGTACTTTTACACTTAAATGGTACATTTACCTATTGACAAATAGTATTTATTCTACTGCTGTTAATTAGGAGCAAGTATTAGGGTTGTTTCTCCCCCGCATGATTTTGTGACATTATCTGATTTTCCTGAGGCATCATGTCAGAGACTTTGAAAAGCACAGCCGTTCTCGTGTGTTGTTTCCAGGTGTGGAGTTCTAACATGGTTTCCAAAGCTGACCTAATCATTTCAATACCAATTTATCAGAGAACAACCCTTTCGATGTAGCATGTGACCCTGTTGTCTGTGGTGTGTGCTGTATATGGAGGTGTTGAGCGGAGCATTCACTGATAAACTGCATGATTCATGCGGTTTGTGCATGTTGGAACCAGCCAATACTGACCAGAGATTACATCATTTACCTGAATGAGCTTCAAGTTGAAACTTGTTTGTGTCAGCTGTTCCTCGTGCTCAGTGAGCTGTAGTGACTAACTAGCTGATGTGATGGTTTTAACAGTAGTGGATCTTGGTCGAGGGTTAACAATTTTAAATTTCACTTGGTTGCACATTTCTGTTTCCTGTCCCTTCACCTCATTACTTTTCTATTCTATGCTTGGTCCTCGTCTGTGTGTGTGTTCTCCTCCTCCTCCAGATGAAGTGTATGCTCAGAAGCTGAAGGGCAAAGCCCTCAGTGAGGAGCTGGACCTGGCCCTCAACGACATGACTACACTGTAGTTACTCTCTGTGCTCCTCTCTGCTCCTCTGTGTCTCAGCTCTTCTCTGCCTGCTCGCTGTCGTTTTGTTCCATTCCACAGTGATGTTAGAGGCTGGAAGATTCTACAGATGTAATGTGCTGAATGCACTTGCCCTCCAGTAAGCCATATCTGTGTCACACAGCACTGGTCTTTTTACAGAAGGTGAAGTCACTGTTGTGTGCCTGCTGCTGGTTCAATCAGTTGTTGTTCTGTCTTTATTGACATATTCATGTAAACCTGTTTCTCCTGCCCTTCTGTAATAAATGTATTAAAGCTCTCTTCACTTTTCTGTCTCCTTCCAGTCTTCTTCCTTCTTTCTCTTCCATTTACTTCCTCTGTTTAAGCAGTGTATGAATAATAAAGATGTGCCGTGATGTTCTTGTAACAGAAATAAGGAAGTGTCTTTAGCCCGTTGTGATATTTATTTTGAAACATCAGCTGAAACACTTTTCTTTTTAACGGCTCAATACAAGTCACCCATTCTTGAGAATTGGAACAAATCAAAATTTTTGTTAATTATTCACCAGCACTCTAGTTCCAATTTTTTGTTGAAATTATACTCTAAGGATTTACATACTGCGGGTATAAAAATGCTATTATAATCATCTTTGTTTTAAAATAGACTTTTTAAAATGAAATTGTTGGCCGTTTAAAGTTGTGTTACAATTTCTGTCAGATTTTTTTTACAAAACCCTGATTTAATCAGGGATAAAAAGGGTTAACTATACCCTAAGGACCCCTGTCTCACTTCCTGGTTTAAGAAAGGCAGGAATACAGCTCAATTATTGGTTAACTTTGGACAAATTCATTAAATGACATTGTGATTGGATGTCTGTCAACCATAACATCCTATTCGCTTCTATCAAAATCTAAATAGGAATTATGGTATTTTGATTAACATTAAGAGAACTCTGAGCAACTTTTAAAAAATGTAGCATTTTGTCAACTCAGTAAGACGTCAGCTCCACCAGATTTCCCTCCTGATGGAGTTGATGTCGACATTTAATAGAAAACTGAATCACTAGGACAGCCATTCCCAAATGTATGAATGCCACAGCCCAGATCTGAAAATCTTTTGCATCTCACAACTCTGACCAACACACAAGACTAATCGTATCAATGAAGAGATGTAACATACCTTCGTCATTTAAATACCATGACTTTGGTTTATAATTTCTGTTCACTTTTTAAAAAATTAATCATAGATATTTTATGGCAATGTCAAACTTATAGAATTTAAAATGTTTTAGGTTTTTTTTGTGAGCTCTCACAGCCCACACTGCAGGAGTCACTGCATTAAGAGGTCGGTTTGTTAAAAGGTTTAATAGCCAAGAGTTTGATCTTTTAAAATAGATCTTCCAGTATAATTGAAGAGTAAAAATCCAAACCCCCTAAAAATACAGTTTTGCTCCAATTTTCAAGACTGAATGATATATAACATAATCATATTAACTCCTGAGGACATATATCCCTCCCATGAAGTCTTGGTTTGAAAATTTACTTCAGGGTAGACATTACATTGGTTTAATGAAGAGCTGGAACAAGCAGAATACAGCTATGGGCTATAAGTTCACAAATTCAGTTGGACCAGAATTAGAAAAACATATGAGTCAGACATGTTCAAAAGACTGTTTAAAACCTTTTAGTTTCACTTCACCTCCTCTAATGGTCAGCATGCATTCTTCCAGTTTCTGAGTCTGTGAGTCACCTTTTCTTCTTTGCTCAGATCCAGGATACACAGTGGAAGCTGCTGTAGTTGTCTCTTGGTCTGTGTATGACCACACACAGGGTAATACAGCTCCGATTATAAGATGCAGTTATCTTTGGCTCTTTAGTACTCCTCTCCTGTGATCCCTCATGAAGGTTCGTCTGGAAAAGCTGGTGTTTATTTAATGTGGTGCATCTGAATACTGTGTTCTTTAACTACCATAATGGACTCATTGCAAATAAAAGGCCTTGTTTGTGGTTTGCAGATGGCAATAAAATAAGCAAGTACTTTGCAAGTCCATGCAGGGTTAAACTGATGGTTTTCATTGTCCGTTTTACATTCAGGGTTGACAGACAGAACACTTTCCTTAAAGGGGAACTATTCTGCTTTTTCCTCTTTTCTGACCTATAAATATTGTTACAATGTTGGATACTCATGTTAAACGATGTCAACGCGTCAAATAATGAGGTTCGTGCATTTGGAAGTGAGCCCTGCTCACTGTTTTGGATGGCTCTGCACGCTGTGTTTTACACTCATTTTTTAAACAGGAGGTCGCATTGACGTGAATCCGTGCCAGACTTACTAATAAGGGAATACCCCGGCATATGCTCTAGACCTGCCCTCTCCCCCGCTCTGCTTCGGAAGTTGTATCGCTGTGCGCTGCTTTGCTGTCTACAACGATTTCACAGTGTTAGCACGTTTGAGCAATGGCTCCCAGAAAATGTTTGTTCTGGTGTGAGAGAAAATTAACTTTGTTTAGCTTTCCTAAAGAGGCAAGCACCAGGCAGAAGTGGATAGAGTTGCTTTTTCACGGCCAGCAAAATAAAAATACCTCCGCGTTTGTCTGTCTACGGCATTTCACACGGGACTGTTTGTCAACATGGGCCAGTACGAAGCTGGAGCTGCAGAGGTAAACAGGTTATGACAATAACAAGCTGCGCCTACCATTCAGAGACGTCATGAAGTAACCTCTGTTCTGGAGAAACTTCAGGCTGTCCAGTCTGTACCTCTGGATCAGATTCGGGATCCAACACATATGGCTGTATTTCAAAACTTGTCATTTTCAAAAGAGTAAAGAGTAGTGAAGTTCGCTGTTTACTCCTGCACCGGCAAAATGAGGAGGTGGGGCTCGGCACCGCTCGGCACCACTCGGCAGCCCATGGAGGAGGGCTGGGGGGACAGACCATTTTCACGGGATGCAGGAAATATAGGGAGGAGATGCAGAGAGAGGCCCAGCGTCCTGAAGATCTACAAAGCTTTGTGTGTGGGTAATCGCGTACAGTTGGTCTATAGGAGTCCAAGACTCAATACAAAGGCCCGACAATGAGTATAATAGGTCCTCTTTAATGTGACTGATATTAGTCAAATGTTTTGAAAAGCTATTAAGCATAACCAGATCTTACATGTGAAAATGTGAAAAAGAAATAAGAAATGCATATGAAAGATATGACTGGCAGAGGTGCTACATCTATAAACATCAAACATCTCAACAGAGGTGAGAAGGAAGCGAGGTGGCTCACTTATGAACTACTTCCAAACCCTGTATATGCAGTAGACTACTTTTGTCATATATCAGATCTATGTAGGCTGAGTAGGGCTGAGCGATTTTGAAAAAATATCTAATTGTTTTGACTCTTATTGCAGATTTGCAGTTTTCTGTGTCAAGTGTAGATGTTTTTTTTAAAGCGATATTCCACTTTGTGAGAATAAGCCACTCAGTATGTACTCACCACTATGCCGATGTGATGATGGGTGAAGGTCTTCAGTTCACAAAACAGTCCTGGAGTTTTAGGAGAAACAGGGTAGCAGCCTCATCCAGTACAATGGCAGTGAATGGTGACCACGGATAAAAAGTTAAAAATAGCACACAAAACAAACACAAAATGTCTCCATCCTGCTTGTGTGGTGTAATCCAAGTGTCCGCAAGCCGCGACATTAAAAATTAACCACAAAAGACGCCATTTACACCATGTTTTTAGCAGGAATGTCAACTGTAACATGTAGCCGGTAGGATGTAAATATGGCGTCAATCTCGCGAGACTTCGTATATCTCTTAATGGACGCACATGCTGAAGTCTCGCGAGATCGAGGTTGAGGCTGCTACCCTGTTTCTCCTAAAACTCCAGGATTGTTTTGTGAACTGAAGACCTTCACCCATCATCACATCGGCATAGTGGTGAGTACATACTGAGTGGGTTATTCTCACAAAGTGGAGTATCACTTTAAAGTCTGTCGAATCTAATTTGTAGGACAGGACAGCTTTGCTCATGACATTCAATAATTTAAGTTTTGTCACATTTTGCCTTTAACAAATGTTGCACCTCCTGCGATTTGAAAACCGCAGAAAGCCAGACTCGATTAATTGTGCAGCCCTGATGCTGAGACACTCAGAGGTTGCTTGTGGGCCAGATATGGCCAGCGGGCCACCAGTTGAATAGGCCTGGGATCTATAGTACAATACAAGACAGACTGGAATAACATTTTTAAAGTGAATGTAAAGAGGAAAATCCTCTTTATTCCTTAGCTTCAGGATTTGGGAGGTATTGGGCTCATGGTAGAACCACTCATATTAACAGATTTGTTACAGAAGTGTTACCATGAGTGATTTAAAGGGATAGTTTAACCCAAAATGAAAATTCAGTCATTATTGTCTCACCCTCATGTCGATTTAAGGTCGGGTTTAGTTTGTTAGTCCACAAAACACTGCTGGAAACAGCATTGTAGAATCTCCCAAACAATGGAAGTGAATGGTGACCAGTTTTCAAATGTAAAAAAAACGAATAAAAACATAAAATGCCTCCATACTGCTTGTCTGGTGTAATCCAAGTCTCCTAAAGCCCCAAGATGCCGAGTTGATTTCAAAGATGTTATTTACAGCATGTTTTTATCCTGAATCTTCACTGTAGATCCTTGGTTTGGAGCTACATTCACCTGATCATGCACACTGTCTGAACTGTGTGTGTGTTGTGATGATGTGCGTGCAAGTGAACAGCATGTTGGGGCTTAAGGAGACTTGGATTACACCAGACGAGCAGCATGGAGGATTTTTATGTTTTTTATTTTGTTTATTTTTTCCATTTGAAAACTGGTCACCATTCACTTCCGTTGTTTGAGAAATTCTACAACACTGTTTTCCTGTGAAAGTCCATCAGTTTTTGTGGACTAAACCTGACCTTCAGTCAGCATGTGTCACAACCGAACTAGGACTAGAACCCAAATGCTCGACTCCAGAGACAAAGTTCAAATAAGCACTCTTTTAATGATAAAGTAACAAAGTAAAATCACTCTTACAGAGGAAAATCTCAAACTTCACAAAATAAGAAAAGAATCACTCACAGGGAGGAAAAAACTACAACTAAAAACACTCTGACGAGGAAAACAACTAAGGCTATGAAAAAAGGCAAGACAAAGTATCAAAATAACAAAAGGCAAGACTGTGGCAAAAGCAAGACAAAGTATCAAAAGAATACAAAACCTGAAGAGACAAGAATTGTGGCATGGGCTGGCGTGGGTTCTCTGGCTTTGACAAGACAAGACGAACTGGCACAGGACAAAGGGAAACACAGACTATATATACCCACACACACACACACACACAAGACAATGGGAAACAGGTGGAAACCATCAGGGCGGGGCAGACAATCAGACTAGTGGGAGACACACAAGGGGAAGGGCAAGTTACCTGAAATGAGAGGAGAGTTAGATGTCAAAATAAAAGCCACGAGACAACAAAGACACAAGACAAAAACTAAACATAACTTAACATAACTTCTTGGACATGACAGCATGAGGGTGAGTAGATAATGACTGAATCTTCATTTTTGGGTGAACTGTCCCTTTAAGAGGTTTTGAGGCATTCACCAGTTTTCTTGTATTCAGAATTTTCCCTGAGGTACAAAAATCATTGTGTGGTGATCCAGAACTGTTTGCCTTTCTCCACAGAACCAAAAAAGCATGTGTTTGACCTGAAATCATAATGCCTTTATATATAACTGAAACAGACTAGATGCAACATTAAATAATATAAAATATAGCAAGAATGGGTACAGACATAAAACACTTGCCGTCTAATGTGCACAGTTCAGTATCACAAATAGGCATTAGTAATATGCATTTAGGCTCTCTCAATTGTTTTTGAGGGGAGCCCGTACACAGAGCCACTATCATCAATTTGTATTTTCTCAAGACACATCTCCTTGTATGAATACCTGTCCATATGCTAATAATGATCCAAAAAACACAAATGTCCCGGGGGAGGCACAAATTCAAGCCTGTCCATCCATTTCCATCCAGTTCACAGTGGCAAGACTTAGAGGAATGGGATAATTGTACTTCAAGCAACAAATTCTCACACGTCCATCTTGACACATATGTCCCATAAGTTTTTTGATGGTTTTTAGGGGGCAAATTTCAGCACAGAACCTTTTGGTTTCAGGAGTTGTTAGACACTTTGACAGCAGCCTCAGGGTCTTTATGCAGGTGTCTGTACTCTGTTGCTCCGTATAACATCACCTGCTGTAGGCTGTAATATTCTCTAGTCTAATATCTCTGTGATTTTAACATGCACACCTCTCACATAGTCACTGACCACTTTTCAATTTGTCCAGTTAAGAGAAATTGGTGAATGATAGAAGACTATGAAAGAGGTTTAGAATGAGAATACAGAGATTTTGGTGCATGAGACCTAGTGTCACTGAATTATTCATGTAGACATCTCATTATATTACAGTTTTTCTCCACTGATTTGCTGCATTTCTGCCAACTGTGTTCCAAGACAGCAGATGTGGTCACTTAAAAGACCAGTGTGTAGGATTTAGTGGATTGCAAATTGCAAAACACCTTGTGTGGTTTGGTTTGTCCGTTCGGGGCGACTGTAGAAACATGGAGGTGCATGAGGTGAAACATGGAGGATTTTTATTTTAAGGTGATTACACACTAACGAAACCATACTTATGAACAGTATATTCCATCTCTGACATGTTGTGGCATTAAATATTACACACTGTACCTTTAACTTTTAATGGTAGTTCTGTTCACGCAACACTTTATCTTTTCTTTCTGCTTGACAACTATATAGCAAATGCAAAACCTTTAAGGGAAGTTCAGACACTGAGTGCAGATTTCACCTCCTGCTCATTCTCAGTCTTATATTCTCATATCTCATATTTTAAGTCTGGGTCCCAATTAAGATACTCAGTTTGTCATGTTTCATCCTCTGTGAAACAATGAAAAGGAGCAGACTTTTGGGCTGTACAATCAGTATGATGCATGATAAGGACACACCAGGTTGGTCAAGTGGTGTTGGCTAAATGAAAATAGAAGCAGAAAAGCAACTTTTCATCTTCATCATCAGGTTAAAGGAAGAATCTGTCCAACACTTTGATTTAGCACCAAACACCTGCAGAACTACAGACATTCCCATCAGCCTCATCTGGACTTGTTTGCTATTCTGTTTAGCTTAAATGCAAATGCTAGCATTTAGCTTTGTTATAATTAGCATGCTGCTGTTAGCCTTTAGCTCAAAGCACTGCTGTAGCTGAGTACACCCTCACAGAGCTGCTAGAATGGCTGTAGGCTTCCTGCTTAGTTTTTTAAAGCACTACATAACACACAAAAAAGCAACAAAAAAATGCTGTGTTGTTGTTGTTGTTATGTTATTGTGATATTTGCTGAAACTGTCACTATATCCTGACAGTAGTACACGAGACAGAGAATATGTGAAAAAGTCTGGTTTCTGTGACTTTTGCAAGAGTCAATCACACCTAAACAAAAAAAAGGAAAGGAAATACTTTATATTTCTTATTTACCTAATTTATATGTTCTTTTTCATTCTTTACTGTGTTTTGCTGTTGTTTACTGATGCACTTTCTCTGTCTCCTCCTGTCTCTCCTCTGTTCTGTGTGCTTACACCTATGATCTGTACTAAGCATAGAGACAGGGGACCGGCGTCCAGCACTGTGGCGTAGGCAGGATAGGCATAAGTTAAGGTTGCTGTTCATATGGGCACCCCACATAAGGGGGAAAAAATCTAGATGATTAACTTTTACTATTTTTACTCATATTATTTTTGTACTATTATTTTCGAAAAGTTTTTGGGTTTCAGTGCCATGCAGACTCACAGTAGAGAGCGAGAGAAAGTGCCTGTTGTTACTCTACAATCCTGTGGTTTATGCTGCAGCCTGCAGTCTCTTTTATCTCCTCTCCTCATCTGTTTTTATTTCCCTGCTGTTCGTGCGCTGTCTCTCCCTATGGAAGCCTGTTACCACCATTGTGAGGAAAAAAATGTCCTGAAAGTCAATGATCCTACTTACAGACAGGTGACACATTTTGAAACATGAAACTTTGTTGTGTTTCCTTTAATTTGTCTCCCGTCTGTAGAATTCTATCACAAAACATCATTTTGGTTGATAAAAGCAAATAACATCTGATTTAATGTGATGAAGAGGTGAAATAATCCTTTTTTATAAATATGTCATTTACCACAGCTGGAAGCTGCTGGAAAGGATTGAAAATGTTTGAAAAGTGCTTGAATTTGACTGTGGAAATTTAAAATCACATTGAAATTGTGATTTTAATTAACATGGTTTTGAGGACCTCAGAGCAGACAAAGTCTTGGTGGCCCCATGTGATTTCTGGCACCCACCCAACCCCCCTAAATGGGTCCTGGACCCCAGGTTAGGAACCGATGCTGCAAGTCATTATGATAGGAAACTTTGTCAAAGCAATGACTTAGATACTAAGACTGGATTTAAAATCATTGTTTTATTTGATGGCCGTGCTGCCCAGGCATTTGGCCTTTGCTCTGTCAAAAACAAGTGGCCTCGTGCCTAAAATGATCAAATTCCAGGCCTGGCTGCAGCCTTTGTTTTTTCATTATTGATCAGTCTAAGCAAACAGCGTACATCATGTGGAAGATGTTCCCACTGAATACAGGTTTGTGCATGAATGCTAGTGTAATTACTTTTGCCATTTGTGTTCAGAATGTAAGAACTTCAAATCAGTGCTGGAAAGTAGCAAAGTAAGCTACATTTACTCAAGTGCTGGACTTAAGTTAAATGTATATTCTGTTTTATGCTACTTTATAGTTCCATTTCACTACATTTTAGAGGGAAATATTGCACTTTCTTCTCAATTACATTTATTGAATTGCTTTAGTCACCAGTTACTACAAGATTTTACACAATGAATGAATGAAAGAATATGTAAGAATTTATAAGAATATACTTAGATTGTACTGAAGTCCAGCACTTGAGCAGTTTACAACCTTTTTACCTCTGACAGCTCACAAACAGCAGGGTGTCGGGACATTTCAGTGAGTTAATCAGTCCCTCCAGGAGGAAGGGACTGATTAACTCACAGACATCAACCATAAAGTGCAGCAATTTGCACAAATTCAATAAATCCCTGTGAATTCTGCACAACCTTGCACTTTTATCCAGTCACCGCAGCTTTTCCACAAATTTGACCAATCACTGCAGCTTCCCACAAGTTCCTCCAATCTGTTCCCCATGTAAATGTCACACATGCACATTTCACTGAGGGTAGTGAAAAGAACACAATGTTGTCATTATTATTGATATTTACCAATGCTCTGTGCAAAAATTAATTCTTTATGGAACAGGTGCACCTCTTCATTTACAAATAAAGCAGATTTTGTTAGAATTTTTCTAATAATAATTTCCTAATCTTGTAATCCAGAACGTGTGGTTTTATTCTCACCAAAAGAAGTTCCCTTTTATTTTTAATCAGTTGTTCCCAAAAGTTATTTCTCTCAGTTAAATCCCAAAAAAAGGCCATGAAATCCTGGATCAGTGTGCGATGGTAATTGGCTACAATGCAAGGGACACCAGCTAAAATCTTAATCACTCGGCACCGGCTCTGCAAGAAATGCTTAACCCAGTGTATGGGTTAGCAACGCCATCCCCCCACCCCCGCCTCTGTGACCATGTCCATTGATCGGTCCGTCCTATTCTCTTGAACACGATGGGCCGTATCTTTCGCCCGGCGCAAGGCGCAAGGAGGAGGCACTATGGATTTAATATATTCAAGGTGTGTCCAAATCCTCTTTTGCCGTCTCCCCCCGGAGGCGCGAGTGATAGTTTGCCCTGCCCCGCCCACCCCGCCACCAGCGCAAAGCAACAAACACCTATCAGGTGTGACCAAGTGCCTTATTAATTCACCGGCAAGTTTAGGCTGAACATGCAATAAACCAATCAGAAAGTCAGCTCTCATCACGTGTAAGAGGTAAACGCGCCGACAGCGCAAGCAGTGGCAGCATGACGACAGAGTTACAAAGAGAAAACAAAAAGAAAAGATTTTCAAAGCGAGGAGACAGATGTCCTGGTTCGAGAAGCGTGATAGCGCGCAACATATGGAGCAGCAGGACGTCTCCAAAGCAGCTTCATGTGTAAATAGTTTATTTTACATGAACACCTGCAAAAACCAGTACAATAAACCGCAAATGTCATGTAAATATGTAATCATCTCCTCCTCCAGTCCTCCTCCTCTGCCCCGTTACAAAACAATCAGAAAGAGTTTCTGAAGTTTGCCTCCTCCCTTTGAAAATCTTTTGTCTTTCCTCCTTGTAGATCCGCCGTCATTGCCACTGCATGCGCCACAGGCCACCAACCTCTTACAGGCGATGAGAGCTGACTTTCTGATTGGTTTATTGCATGTTCGGCCTAAACTCGCCGGTGAATTAATGAGGGCACCTGGGCACAGCCCAGGTGTTTGCTGCTTCGCGCCGGGGGCACAGTGGGCGCGGCATGGCAAAATATCACTGGCACCCCTGAGAGGGGACGGCAAAGGAGGATTTGGACTCACCTTGAATAAATTAAATCCATTGCACTTCAGACCGGCGTAAGACAGGGCTCTAAGTAAGTCTACGTGCCGGGCCACGCCTTCGTTTTGCCTGTATGTTCAGACTGCCCGCCCATAGCGGATCAGACCCGGCGCAAGTGAGTTTGCTATCTTACAGACATGGCAAAAACAGCACTTGCGCTGGGTCTAAGATAGGAAAGTCACATGCGCTGGCGGCGCACCGGCAACGCGCCGAGCGTAAGATAGGGCCCGATATCTCAAAAGCTGCTCTGGGGAATTTCTTCAAACTTGACACAAAAGTCCACGTCGGACTCAAGGACGTTATTGATAACACTGCATGATTCACTCAGTTTGTGTGTTTGAAGCAGCCTGAAGAAATCAGGGATTACATCATTTACAGAATGAGCTTAAATGTAAAATTATTTGTTTTAGCTGTTCCTCGTGCGCAGTGAGCTGTGTGAAGACATTAACATCAGTGAATCTTGGTCATTTAGTTGGAGAGTTAACAGTTTAAGTGCTATTTGAATTTTTTCTTGTACTTGTACTTTTCCTGTCCCTTTGCCTCATTCCATTTCCATTCTATGCTTGGTCCCTCGTCTGTGTGTGTGTCCTCCTCCAGATGAGGTGTTTGATGAGAAGCTGAAGGGCAGGGCTCTCAGTAAGGAGCTGGACCAGGCCCTACCTGGCCGAATTAGAGGCTTTCACCAATTTTCTCGTAATCAGAATTTTCTCTGAGGTACGAACTAAAGTCACGAGTGGTCCAGACCTGTCCTACGACTTATGTACAGAGCAGACCTTTGACCTGAAATCATAATGCTTTTCATCTGAATGAATTTAGAGTTTAAACATGATACCATAACAAACTAAAATATGATCTATAACTGAAACACGCTAAATGCAAAATTAGAATAATATCAAATATTCTGTTCATGAGAATATCATCACCATGGCTTGTCAATTTACTGAGAGGTTGTTTAGATTTAAGGATTTTATTGGGCAAATTTCAGCACAAAAACTCTCAGGTACAGTAGTTGTTAGACACACAATGCACACATTAATGTACCATTTTTCATATCTACCATTTTTCATATCTACTTCAAATACTAACATTAGCGTATCTTACAGTCCCATATACCTCTGTTTAGAATTTGTATTTCAAAGTGAAATTGTATTTCTATCCTCAGGCTGTGAGACATCCTCCATATCAGGAAAAATACTAAAAGTAGGCTAAAAAATACGTTTTAAAAACGTTTTTAAAGTGGGCTACATTCAAAAGAAAACAAAGCACATTTAGAAATACTCATCAAACAACAGGTTCAAACTAAGGCCCCGCCTCTCACTGGACAGATAGCCAGTCATATTTGAGGATAATGGGGTGGCTCTTGGGGTTTCAGGGGTGGCTAGTGCCTCCCCATGCCTTTAGAAACAGCCCTTCTTACATGATGGCACGAGTTTGATGGATATAGTCCACACTTTCTGACATGACACAATTGGTAGACTTGACTGAGTTTGATTTCATTGTGACGGTGATGGTTTGTGCTGCATAGAATCAATTCATCTGTTGAAGCAACTGAGAAAAATAGGCAACACTTTAGTTCAAACTTTGCTAATATTTTCCTGGTTCCTGCTGAGACCACAGTACATGATTTACATCATTTTACTCAATAAACTATGAACCCTGGTGCCAAGTATGGACACATGTAATTAACTCAGACCTTTCCTTTCATCTGTCACCCATCTGAACATGGAAATGAACGTTTCCAATAATAAATGCAAGAATGAATGTTTGCTTGGATGCAAATGGAGCATTTATTTCAAGTAAATTCCTGTGAAAATCAACAACAACTGATAAAATCAACACAACCAACACAATTCAGATAACTGTTTCCAAACTCTCTTTATATCCTTGGAATTTAATGCTGAAACAATTACTCTGCTGTGATTGGTCAGATACATGGGGCAGACACTCTACCCACTGAGCTAAACATCCGCCCCGTGATTGGTCAGATTTGTGGAAAAATTTGAACAGTTTGGACAAAATTGTAAGATTGTGCAGAATTCACAGGAATTGGTTGAATTTGCATTAATTGTTGTGACCGCAACATCTCAACTTCCTGGAGGGATTGATCCCATTTCATTTGAACACAATACACCTCAACAGAACTTCTTCAAACTTGGCTCTGACGTCCACCTGGATGAACTGATTAGAAGTTGGTGGTCAAAGGTCTCTGTGACCTCACAAAACAGGTTTTTGGACATTAACTCAAGAATTCATATGCTAGTTATGACAAAAGGGTGGCTGTGTGTTGTTGAAAAAAATGACGCTACCAGTACCAATACTAAAGTGATACTGATACCAATAGAGTACTTCATTAGATACCCACCATGTGAGTGAAGGTTTTCCTGAAGTGGTGGCATCTCAGCACACTGAACTGTCAACTCTGTCAAATACACCACACTCAACTTCACCACACCACAGACTGTGTGTTGTAGCTGCTGCTGTAGGGAGCCAATCACTCATCACATTAAATGAAAGAGTGCCTGTGGTGAATTGAGTGCAAGCAAAACCAGTAGTCATTTTTTTTCCTTGGTACTTGGTACAAAAAGGACTGAATGCATTTGGTTACTGCTTGGTACTGAATTGTTTCAGTCGATTCCTGAAAGGTATCGAGTACCAACGCCTAAAAAATGAAATAATGAGGTGATGACATTTTATATCCAAAAGGTCAAAGGTCAACTTCACTGCGACATCATAATGTTCAGCTCTCTATCAGTCCTCTGTCCTCCTCTGTAAAAAACAGTGAAGACAGCATCTTTCTACCTGGAAATGATTCACTGGAATCATAAATGACTTCCATTTTGCCTAAAAAATGCACTTGCTACCTTTTATTAAATTCCTTCAAAGTCTTCTCTACATGTATTACATGAGTCTGAGACAGCCAAAGATGTAAACCACAGCTAAACTGTGAGGTGGTAATTCTAGTTTATGTCTGACATCATTGTTAGCTGCATATCTTTGTGGTTTAGACCGTTAATCAGACAAGGTATTTAAAGAAATTATCTTCTTCACATTTTTTGGCAAACCATGTAATGGTAAAACAGCGATGCACAGACTATGCATAAAGACTGTAGAATTAGAGGGATGGCCACTGGATTTTCCCCATCTCAAACAAAGTGTCTTGAGGCTCACATGTGACTTTGTTTCCTCCTCCAGAGAAACTGGCCCAAGCCAAAGAAGAGAACCTGGACATGCACCAGGTGTTGGACCAAACCCTTCTGGAGCTCAACAATCTATAGAGACCTTTTCAGAGCCATGTGAAGGACAGCCAGAAGGATAGAGCAAGACAAAAAAAAAAAAAAAAGTTGAATCTCCTACTCAAAGCTCCCAGCGTATGCCCCTACAGATGGAATCATAATGTAACATCAAAAGTTACTATAAAAAATATAATAAGTAATATGAGGATTGGTTCAGATGTAAAGAAATTGGGTATGTGTGTATTTCAAACTGAAAACCTGCACACACTGTGTAGTTCATTAGAAATCATCCTGTTACCAGTAAACTGGTCCTTGCACACACATGCAACTGTCACTTACTTATCATGAGTGATCATGACCACAAATGTTGAGCAACAATTCCCCAGAAAGGTTTGTCTTGTTTGACCAAACATGATGAAACTTTTCTGATTGGATACATTCATGAATGTGACAGAGCCCACTCATGTATCTTTTAAGAGTAACGACAGGAAACTGAAACTCACACCAAACAGTTGTTATTGAGAAGCCTTCCTCCTTCACACAACATGCAGTAGTTTCTGGTGTGCACTAGAAACCTTCAGTTTTTTTCAGGCTTTTCCCTCGGTTGATAACGTGATACATGAATGTCCACGACATGTCAAAGACTGTCCTCCTGAGAAAAACAATAACATTAGCTGTTCTCATAGCTCAGAAGACCACTGTTAAAAGACCGTGTGATAGAATCCTCAGGAGACAGCTGTTAGTTTCCTGTTTCAAGTTATTTTTGTGCTAACACCAAACCAAATCTGAACCACAGTGATCAGAAAGATCAGAATTGCTCATATGATTTTTTTTTTGTTAGAGTCATTTGTAACAGTTTGAATGATGTCTGATTTTGCTGTCAGATCAAAATCCACTCATTTTAGAAGACAATAACAAATTTTGTCTTTTCATTTGGAGGAAATGGTTGAAATGTCTTTGTTTACTTTGTGGGGTAACATTCGAGTTGTTTTGCCTTCAAAAACACACACAATGTATGTTGTAGTGTGTATTTTATGGTGAAATTAACTACTTCTTTATTGGCTACATTATTTAAAGTAATGGATTTTGATTATGAGTTTAATTAGCAATAGAACAAACTGTGTGAACAAAGTGTGACTGATTTTCCCTGTTAAAAAATAAATGAATAAAGTGCTGGGAGCTGTAATACTGACATTTAACTTTGAATAAAGTTTTATATATTGTAAAAAAAAGTGCATTCATGAAATACTTAAGATGTTTTTGATAATGTGACTTTTTACAGTGTGGTTGTTTCAAAATGCCGTACATGTATGAATCTGAAACACACACATCTGTTTTCTTTTTAATAACCACTCTGTCAGATCATACAGTAAACTGACTGACAGACTAATCAATGATTAGTTGTATAAGTGATTTCTGTCTGAATGCAGGTGTACAAATGATTTAATCATGATTAGGATATTGTAAAGTAAGTATATTGTTTCCACATTATTATGACTAATATACCAACATAAAGTCATCAGTGTGAACTCTTTGAATGAAATAGTTTGAGTGAATCTCTTTGGATAAATAACATCAATCCCAGTGAATTACAGACAGATATTCATGATTCATTTAGCCTATTGGTTCAGGGATCCGACCAATGACCTTCCTTAACATTTAGGTCATAACTGCACAGCTTCGTACATGATATGTACTGTATGTATTTATGGATATTTAATCTATAGTCTATAAATCTCAGTAACTGCACCTCAATCAACATGTTTTGTCTGGTGGAGCCATTTGTTGAAGAAGGAACTCAAAACTGTAAATGACAAAAACTAAAAGACAAAACTAAACAGAAAAAAATTGAAAAGAGAGAAAAGTAAAAAAAAAAGAAAAAGTTTTGTATCATACATTGTTAATGATCAATCAGTTGTTAACATTTTCAACTATCAGTTAAGGAAAACTGAAAATTTGATTGAATATTGCTATTGATAATGTATTAAACATCTAGTACTTTTACTTGAGTAAAACTTGACTGAGTAAAATTTTCCTTACTTTTAATTGAGTAATATTTTAGTAATGTAACAGTATCTGTACTTAGAACAGATTTTGTTGCCAAAGCATATCAGTACAAACTTAAACATACATAGTAAACAAGATAAAAATAACAACACTAAGGGCAAAAGGTCATGGAGAACAAGAGGGGCTATGGAATAGAAAAAGTTGTTGTGGGTTCATCTCTTGATGAATCCTGCAATTTGCTTGAAGGAATGATAAATTCAAGTCTGTTGTGAACAACAAACGAATTGTTCAGAGATTTGCATTGACTGTTTTGAAAAAATGTAATTCTCATCCAAGAACTGAGCCAAAAGGAATGTGAAAGTATCAACGATATAATCTTTAATGGGAAAGCAACTACAGTTTCATTCTCTCCTCTTAAACACATATTGTGCAGTCTTGTTTTAAGAGTCAACACTAAGAAGTTTACGACACGCACGATGTACTTGGAACAGGGGCGGAGACATACTGGAAAACAACAGCGGGGGCACGTACCATGCCAACTCTGATTGGTCAGACGGATTTGACAGATAGTTCCTCTGGCAAATCAGCAAACATCCTGGCTCCACCCGAGCCTTTCAGCAGATCTGGAAATTGTCAGTGAAAGGACAGACGCACCAAAGACAGAACTGCGGCCCATCCCTGCGCTGTCAGATCGACGCATACTGACGCAGCAGTGCAAAATGTTGCGACATGACTTTTTCCTGACGGGAAGTGGGACGTCCCAGCCCAGAACCACTGGCACGGACGTGACACAGATGATAGCACTCGTATTTTAACTGTTTTTGTCGTTTGTTAGCTTTTAGACAGTAATAAAAATGTTATTGATCTAGCAAAGAATGTACAAGAACCAAATCTGACGCCTGTTAGGTAAGTGAAGGAAGAACCTGTTGGTGTTGATTGCGGAAACAATATGGCGTTAGCAGGCATTGAAATGTGAGATCTCGATGCTAACCTCAGATTTGACCACTGTATAAACTGTTAGCCATGAGCTACGCCACCAGTTTTATTTTTATTTTTTACTTTAGTTTGTGTTTTTAGAGCAACTGAATGTTACTGTTAGCTAGCTAGTATCGTAACAAAGCCAGCGTTATGTATGTTAGCAAAAGCAAAAAGAAGTTATGTTATCTGTATCAGTTGAACACAGAAGCTAACGGCGACATTACGCCTCGTGTTAAGTCAGACTAGTCGTAAAGTCTGTAAGGTTGTAGCTTTAACTGTAATGTTTAGACATGTCTGACACTACTGTGCTGGCTTTTCCAGTCTGACATGATGTTCTGTGTTTGTGTTCGCAGCTCGTCGCCATCATGCATCTGCTGCTGTTAACGCTCCTTTCGTCCGCGCTGCTGTTCCCCGCTGCAGCAGGTCAGTAACACGAAGGGAACCCTCGACAGGACCGGGCGTTACATGTCAACATAAGTTCTATCTGCTGCTGTCCAGATGGACCTGTAACACTGTAATATTAATAGCAGAAGAAACACAGGCGGCACTACAGGAATAACGTTGATAATGGCTGCATTCCATTTAGATACCTCAATTCAAGTGCACATTTAGGGCTGTACAATATGATTTAAAAAAACACATATTGTGATTATTTTGACAGACATTATAATTGCAATATGCAATACTTAACAGTTGTTGTTTTTACTGAAACAATCATTCTTTAGCCAGATCATCTCTGAACCACTATAGTACGTCATTGTAACACCGATTGTCACATTTTTCTTTCTCAAAAAACTTCAGCTTTTGTGATTTGGATATTGCACTTGGCCATATTGTAATTTTGAAATGTTTTGATAAATTGTGTAGCCCTATGCACATATCGCGGTATTGTGCAAGCTGGCTCACTGACATGGCACAAATGGGATTGAACCATCATTAAAGGGATAATTCACCCAAAAATGAAAATTCAGTCTTAATCTACTCACCCTCATGCTTATTGAAGGTTGTGTTTAGTTTTTTTTGGTCCACAAAATGCTTCCGGAGTTTCACAGGAAAATGGCATTGCAGAATCTCTCAAACAATGGTAGTGAATGGTGACCAGTTTTCAAACAGGAAAAAGACAAATGAAAAAAAACATACACATTTTTGGGTGAACTATCCCTCAAATATTGTTACACCTGTTTTCCTGCTTAAACAAGAAGGTAGCTGTGTTCCAAATTGCATACTTTTTATTTTTGGTACTTACTGCAGCTGCTCATACAAAGTAAGTACTGTTGCATGCAGTTTATATGCAGTCAAGACATACTCCTTCATCATAACATTGGATCTTGAACTTTGACCTGGTTGCTCACATGCATCGCAGTCTGCAGTGCGAAATTTAAGTAAAAAGAAAAAGTATGCGATTTGCATCAAAGC
The DNA here is from genome assembly GCA_027495735.1 of Lutjanus campechanus. Classification (NCBI taxonomy): domain Eukaryota; kingdom Metazoa; phylum Chordata; class Actinopteri; order Lutjaniformes; family Lutjanidae; genus Lutjanus; species Lutjanus campechanus. The sequence continues at coordinate 9,290 of JAJHUR010072565.1, read as the reverse complement.
CAATGAGATGTCTTCTGTGCTCTCTCGGCTGTACCATGATGTGACATATATTCTGCTGTGCAGATGATTATGGGTACAAATAGCCTGAGAAGCATTCTGGCTTGCATACTGTAAAATGCAATCAGATGCAGCAGGGCATCCATTTTTTTCGGCATACTGCATTTGACATACTATATATTTGGAAATAGAAAGTCTTTTTCTGGCATACTAAATATCATGGTAGTGTGGGTATTAGAAGGCACCCCAAATGACGGTCAGTTTCAAGGTACCTCTGTTTAGTATTGACAAAGCAGAGCCTTCCCACTTTGAAAGTCATCAATGCAAAAATGCTTCATTTAAAAATGATGATTATGAGAGAAACGAAACCAAATATAGAAATGTTTGTTATTTATATTTATTTTTTTAATTCATTTATTGTTGTTATATTTATAATCTTGCTTTTAATCTAGATGAACATCTGTTTCATGTCCAGACCACATAAAAGTTCTTAGTTAAATGTTGGATCAGGCAGTGGAATACAGTCTCATCTCATTAAACTTAACATCCTTTTGGTTTTTGTGTTCATTGCTTAGACTGTAGGAGGAACTTTTGCTGGCTCAGCAGTCACATCAATGTGTAAAAAATGTTGCTGATGCAAGCGCACTATTCATATGAGCATTGCTTTGGTTGAGTTTGTTCAATGTGAGTACTAGCAGTCAAAGAAGAAAACGTGTTTTCTTTTTTTTTGGTTTTCAGAACATAGAAACCATTTGGTGACAGCCCCAGAGTCTCCAGTGCTAGAGATTGGAACTACCTTCACAGCTACATGTATGATCATCGACACAACAGTAATCACAGCAGATGATCTCTACTGGAATCTGTCTAAGGCTACTGTACCCAAAGAACAGTACACCAGGATTGACAACTCAACTCTCAATGTCACCATCACTGTCACTGGTGAAAACCCTGAATGGTTATTGTGCCTCAGCAAGAGCGTGTCACCTTATGTTCTCCTGAATGAAGGCAAATTTATGCACGGGATCAGGCTCAGGAAAGGCTGTAAGTTTTTCTTTTCAGAACATAAAACTTGTAGCTGTTTTTCAACCACATGTATCTAATGTTTTTAGGTCTGGTCATTATTTCTATTAGCTGTATCTGCTGTAAACATGACAGCTTGCAGTTTTAAATTTTATGTTCTCACCCGTAGTTAAGTGTGTACAGCTTTATGGTTCTGTGAGCGATTATACCGTATCTCAAGTGTGTTTGGTTAAAAAAAAATAAGAAGAAGTCAAAATACTGTAAAGCACATTGAGAAATTAAAATAATCCTTTCTGAGTTGGCAGTCAAATATTTACATACCTACACTACCATTCAAAAGTTTGGAATCAATCATACCATTCTTTCCTTCAAGACTGACTATTTAACATGGATAAAACATTAAAATCCAGACAATTTATGTTTGAAATAGTTTTTGCCTCAAGAGAAGAATAATGAAATGAGTCACTGTGTGTTATGAAAGAGAGAATACTGTTATACTCGTTTTACCCCAAACATCCTTCAATCTTGAATTTGTTTTCTGGTGCAGAAAAGCCTAAAAGACCCAAGATTATTTTTGAACCACAGTCATGCAATTGGGCTCTAAATATTTTCAGACCCTGTTTTCTTTGGACCCTCTGCAGTCTACTCAATGGTCAGATTGAACAGGTTTAAACTGGGATGTGTCAGTCCATGCTCTGCTTATGTTCTATGATCCAGTTCCAACAATCTGAACCCTAGACTAAGCTTCTCTTTCTATTTTGAAGTTTAAAGAATGGCTTTACTAGAGCAGCACACTTGTTAGGTCCAGCTTATTATTGGCATAATGTGCACTTAAAACGGGAACCTGGTTTTATTTAAGAGAGCAGTGTGTCAGACTTAGAGGCAAGTAAAAGTGAGCTTGCCGATTAGCGGTTAGGAGAACCTACAGTGGAAGTGAAACTTGTGAGTCAGAGCCAGTATTTGGTTTGTCTGATCTTGGCTACTGTAGAAACATGGCAGACTCCAGAGAGAGAACTATAGATATAAAGGTCTCATTCTAAGGTAACAAAAACACAATGATTCTTATTTTCTGGTGATTATACACTAATGAAAACATACTCATGAATATTATATTCCATTTCTGCTGATAAGCACCTCTAAATCCTACTTACTGTGCCTTAAAGTCTGCATGGATTTTAATGCTAAGCTTCCAGTTTCTTTTCCCAGTGACTGATGATTTCTTTTATTCCTGTTGTTGCTCAGAGTATCTTTGTCTCTTTTTGCTCTTCCAGTGTCAGTCTGGTCAAGAGATTGTCAACATTTTGTTCTCCATGCACAAAACATGACTGTTTTTCATACAAAGTAACATTTATTTGCAGAAAGGACTTTCTACAACCTAAAAGCATGACCCATCATTCAAAAATATAGAGCAGTCCTCTGACTCATCTGACTTGACTGAATCAAGCTCATGTGGTAGATGATTCCAAACCTTTGAATGGTGTTATATGTCCAAGAGTAGTTTGTATAAAAGACTCTTAAAAACTAAAGTTAATAGATGCTTGTGTGTTGTTTGTCCCAATGTCAGATCTTCCAGGGAAGCCTGAGAATCTGTCCTGTGTAGCACTTCAAGAGGGCACAATCGTCTCTCCAAACATCAGCTGTGAATGGGATACAGAAGGACGTCAAACCCCAGATGTTCGTACAGAATACACACTGACTGTTCACTATGTCCTGTGAGTACACTGTTAGACAGAAGAGGGTGTGGTGCAAAGCCATCTGTTTTGAAAAGTAAAAAGTGTCAACTTTCATTCTCTGTGATAGATAGATTGATAGATTGATAGATAGATAGATTGATTGATTTTTAATTTGAACATGTCAAAAAAGAAAATAGAACTACGACTATAGAAACAGGCAACAGATTAGTGTATATCATATCTAATAAATGATCAAAGTCTCATATTAATCACTTCTGTTCTTCATCAACAGACAGACTGAATAAAACTAATCATCAGCAAAAGTGACAGTGAAATTGTTTATACTGGAAGACTTTCTAGTGTAGGTGTTGTTGTGTGGGTCTTGCTGTTTAGTTCCTGAATGGTATTTAAATTTTTTATCAGCAGTGATAAAATCTTCACTGCGACGACACGTGAAAAGAGGGCCTGTGTGAATGTAGGCCTTTTCCCCTTTCATATGACACTGGATATCTGGGTGAAGGCACGCAATCAACTAGGACAAATAGAGTCTGAGCATCTGAAAGAAGACGCTGGCTGGTTTGGTAAGTTAAATGTAGGGATGCACGATAACTGTTTTTTCCCACCGATAACCGATAACTTCCTGCTTCTCATAACTGATGCCGATGCCGATACCGATAACCAATAACATTTTTAATAGTTTATATATACACCTGAGGTAAAGAAAGGCAAAGATGTAGTGAGTAAAGATGAATTTAACATTATAACTCTGCCTCTGACTTATCAAAATAATGTAACATACATCACTAGTGTTGTAATGACAACAAAAACAAGAAAAGTTATGACTAAAAAAAACCCCATTTATTATTGCTTCACTCAGCTGCATCACTCAATAAAAAAGATTTTGCAGAACAAAAACTCAAAAGTGCAAAAATAAAGTGCATCACTGTCCATAAAAATAAACCATTTACAGAATGAAAACTCTGTACGTTGTTGTGGATGAGCGTTTGAATGTGTGTTGCGAGTACATTATATAGTTCAGCCCATCTCGCCCAGCGCGTATGCCCCGATCACCTAGGCAACCATGGATGTTTATGTCAGTAAAGTCAGACAGAGGAGAGCTCGAAAAACCAGTGTGGTTTCACAGTGTTTTAATCTAGATGATAGAAATAATGTTGAATGTAGACTGTGACAGAAGAAGCTGATGCATATATTCACTCGACTGGGGTAACATGTGACCACATTAAGTACAGACACGGACTTAAACCTGGAGAAGCTGCTGCTGCTGCTGTTAGCACTGCTAACATTAGCCACCCTGTGTGGCAGGCTGGCAGCTGACTGTCAGCTCCAGGTTGTTTACCTGCAGACACTGTCATCCTCTTCAGTCTGAAAAAGTGAAGCATTTAGTGAGTTGTTGTGATGTTTTGTATATTAATATGTAATGTTTGTATTGCATAGGGCAAAGTAGTGCGCAGTTCAGCGTAGAGTTGGGCAATCTTGCCCACAGTCAGATCGTCCTATCGTCACTCTGTGGGATCGCCAATACACGATTCCATTGTGTGTGTGTGTGGGTCCGGGGGCGGGGTACAATAACGACAACGACTCGCAGCCGCGACGACTCTGCAGTGTGCACTTCGCAACACATCATGTACTGAATGGCTGCTCCACCTTAAGGCTCAGAGTAGTGTATTATCAAGGTATTAATTATTTAGTTAGAAAGTGTAATTTCAGCACTAACAACATTATAATGAACACAATATTGACTGAACAAGCTGCACAGCTTGATCTTCACTAGACTGCCAGGATGATTGATACAAGTTAATTACTTGTGATCTGTCGCTATTTAACTGAACAGCCTCATAGGAATGATATTTTACAATTCTTCATATTCTATTCTAATGAAATTCATTAAGGCAAGTTATTCTTTTAAAGTCATATTAAGCCGACACGGATCCTTTATTTTGTTTGCGGTCAGATGCTGGTGCTGCGTCTCCAGCATAAGGCTGCCCGGTGCATGTCACGGTGTTAGATACAGTCGGCTTAATAAAGTCAGTGATCACAAGTTAGAATTACATATTTATTTTTTTTAAAAACAACCGTTTATTCACAGAGGATTCTTCGGGAGATTTTAGCGTCTTTCTTCTGTGACAGATGCATTTCACTACTGCCAACTGTTGGAGGTAAATCCGTCCGTATGCTGCATCTCTGACAGTATTTAACCAGAAGTCATTTGGAAAAGTATGAATCTAGTGCATTAAGGGTCAGAAGTGTTTGAATTCATGGTGCTTTGTTCTTGTTAATCAATTAATTATAGCTGCAGTAAGCTCCGACGTCGTATGCGCACACGCACGCGCACACACACACTCTCTCTCTCCCTCTCTCTCTGTCTCTCTGCCTGTCTGTCTCTCCCTCCCTCTCTTAACTGCGCATTCACCACAACCTCTGGTAATATCGCCAAGGGAAAAAACTATCGTTGTTCATCCCTTCAATCGCCAATATACGATCAGATCGCACAACGGCACAACCCTAGTTCAGTGGCATTTAAAGTACGATTTTGCGATTGTTGACTGTGATTAACGGCTTCAAATGGCTCTTAATACACACAGTATTTTTACAGACAGTATTTAACATTATAAATGAATAAATTCTGTTCAATTTTAACTGCTGTCTGTATGTTTTCTTAGTGTCAGACTAGTCGACTAGTCTAAATTAAATTTTGCGTTTAATCTTCAGGGAAATTAGTCGTTGGGAACATCCCTACTCCAGACTCCTTGCTGGCTGGCGGCGCTGCATTAGCCGCAGCAGTCCTCTCATCCTCATACTCTCCATATACCGTCATTTCGATGGTGAAACTTTTAAGAGGCTAATAAGGTTGGATGTGTTGAAACGGGTAGACTTTTTACCTCCTCTCGGCACTTCGGCTGAACATTTATTGCATACTGAATCGCGTTGTCTTTTTCAGAAACAGTGAAAATTGCCCACACTGGTGATGGCAGCACCATGTTTATGTTTGAGGTGGTGCATCAATATGAAGTTATGCACGTGACAACAGCAGGCGCCAGCAACACAGGGCAAACAAACGGACTGAAAATGAGTGAAATCAAGGCAATGTGTACTATTTATAATTGGATGTAGTTATCGGCAAAAGAATTCATTATCAGACTTATCTGTGTGACGTCATTTTTTCCAATATCGGGCCGATAATTATCGGTACTGATGGTTATCATGCATCCCTAGTTAAGTACTTTAGTACTGTTTGAGTAACTTTTGCACTGTATTGTTTTCTTAATATCTGCTGCTACTCCAGTGTGTAAATGCATTAATGATGAACGATGATAGTCATTTCACATGTTGTTGACAGCTTGTTGTGTCTTTTGTTGCAGTGAAAACAAACCCTCCATCAGATGTCAACGTCCTTTCAGAAAAGACTTTCCCCACCTCCCTCCTCATAAACTGGACTCATCCTATTGCTGCTCCATATATGATCTTAACGTATCAAATCAGATTCTGCCCAAGGGGAGCTCAAAGTTGGACTTATGTAAGTATGTTTACATCTCATTTGACCACTCAGTAATTTCCTCATAGTTAGAGACAACAAAAAAGAAATTCAAATTAAAAAAAAGAATCAAATGTAAAAGAAAAGTTTTTCCTTTCCTTCGACAATCTACAAGTGTGCAGAAGGCTTTTGCTTTATATTTTAGATTCTTCAAAGTAGACACATTTTTCTTTGACATTTTTCTTTTCTTTGTTGGTATAATCTGAACCATTTCTTATAAGATAATAATAATAATAATAATAATAATTACAAAACATGAATGTGTCCAAATGTTTGTCTGGTACTGTAAAACAAAATGAAGTAAAGAGAAAACATATGCAGATATCTGGATAATTATACCAGATACTTGCTCATGCACTTGCTTGTAGTACAACATGTTGTGTAGCATTATACTAAGAGAAAAAAAACATGAATAAATAATATTGCCTTGTAAAGTGCATAATTGCATAGAAATACTGAAATTTAGGAATTGTATTATGTATTATTACCAGCAGTAATCAAAAGTCACTGTCAGGCAGGGCTGAAACGTAACTGTAATGTCAGTGTTTATTTTTATTTTTACTCCTTTAGTCCAGTGCATATTTTTTGTTATTTTGTATTTGGGGATGTCTGGTGAATCGACAAATCTGCTGTTTGTCTTTTCTATAAAAGAGATGTGTTTAATGTCCTTCAGATTCCTCTTGGGGACACCGCCCAGGACATCCAGTCCTTCAGGCTACAGAACCTTCGACCAGACACAGTTTATGTTGTTCAGGTGCGCTGCAAAAATGCTAGAAAAGACCACGGTTACTGGAGTGACTGGAGTACCAACGCTACCAAGAGGACGCCAGAGGGCCGTGAGTTTTATAGATGCCAGTCCAGACTACTACTAAGTGAAACTATTTGACCACCTAAATGCAGTATCGTGTTCAAAGACAATTGAAGGACTTCTGATTAATTCATTGTTTACTTATTAATCTGTTTGACCTGACAGAGTCCTAAATCCTTGAGACCTTCCTCGGGCACAGTCAATGCTTAAAGCACTAACATCAGATTAAGCTGCCAGCATCTGAGGAAAATTTGTACTGCTGAAAGAAAGCACCGTATTTGGCTTGACTGCCGCAGTCTGCGCAGGCCGATAAACGCAACTTGTGCAACCTCATGGATCGCTCCCCAGTACAACAGCAAAAATATTTAAATGCATGTTTACGGTGGTGAAAAGACTTGTTGAACTTGTGAATACACCTTCTTTGCCCACTTAAATGCTGAGTTGTGGATTTGCCACTTTCACGTTGGTCTTTTGGTAAACTAAAAGATTCTGTGTCCTTTTCCTTTGTCCCAGAACCAACAAGTAAACCAGATTTATGGATGGTCATCATTGAGGGGGACAGCATAAATGAACGACGAGTGCAGTTTATTTGTAAGGTAAATTCCCACATCACATTCAATGTTGACACAAAATCTACAACACCTAATAGTACTAATATTACAGTTTGCATTAGAAAACAGAAAACACGTTTGATCCAAAGTTTTATCAAACTGCTTGTTGTTCCTGTATTCAGTGAACACCACATTCCAGAATTCACTAAAGTCAAAGATGGTTCATATTGTACTGTATTTCACAACTTTGGCACAACTGAGCTTTAAGGTGCAAAACATCTAACATGCTGTTAATCCTTAAAATATCTCTGAGTTATGGACAAAACAAGATGTTTGAGGATTTCATCTTGGACTTTGGGAATCACTGATCAATATTTTCTGACGATTTATGGACCTCAAAAACACTTAGTTGAGAAAGTGACTGACAGATTGATTGATAATGAAAATAATTGTTGCAGGAAAGACTTGAACAATACATGTTGACATGCACTTTGTGTCTTTGCCCCTCCAGGAGCCTGTGTTTGCCAATGGGAGGTTAATCAGATACAACATACAGGTTCAAGATAAAATAAAAGGGCCAAAAATCAAGAATGGAAGTTTGGAGTCGGAGATTATCCCACTCAACAGGTCAGAGGCAGACAGCAGCTCTGGCCAGTGGGAACTGCTTAAACAGATTGACCTGCCTGACAAGAAATCTGTTAAATTGTCTGTCACCGCCAGCAATTCTGTGGGGACATCTCCTGAGGCATCGTTAGGCATCCCTGAAAAAGGTATGTGACTCTGAGCTATAGGTCACACTCTAACCTGCAATAATCTGTACCACACTGCAGCACTGTACACCACTGTCACATGTCATATCATCCTGCCCACTTGAAGGACTTCTTTTAGCGATAGTGCAACCTTTTTTTAATGGAGTTGACTGCAGAGGACAATATTAAAGGGACAGTTCACCCCAAAATCAAAAATAGATATTTTCCCCCTATTTATCCATCTAGATTGTTTTTGTTGTGAGTTGCAGAATTTTGTAGGTATTGGCTGTAGAGATGTCTGTCTTCTGTACAATAGAATGGACCTCAATTGGGCGGCTGTGGCTCAGTGGTAGAGCGGGTCGTCTCCCAATCGGAAGGTTGGTGGTTCGATTCCCGGCTCCTCATGTTGAAGTGTCCTTGGGCAAGACACTGAACCCCACATTGCCCCCGGTGGCTGCGCCAACGGTGTATGAATGTGTGTGAATGACTTCTGATGCACAGGTTGGGTCTTTGTAGAAGAAGCCACCTGTATCATTAGTGTGTGAAAGTGTGTGAATGGGGTGAATGTGACTTGTAGTTGTGAAAGCGCTTTGAGTAGTCTATAACTAGAAAAGCGCTATATAAACAGTCCATTTACCATTGTGATGGTAGAGCCAAAAAAACAAACAAACAAACAAAAAAAAAAAACGTGAAATTTGTTGAAACTCGGCACAGCAATTTCTCTTTCCAGATATCTTGACCTGTTTACTCAAGATAAAGACATAAAACTATTCACAACAAGGTCTGTGGATTATGTTCAGTAACCAGGTTATGATTTCTGGAAAGAGACATTGCACTTTGAGCACCACAACCTGAGTGTCATCTAGTTACATTATATTGGAGAGGCATCTCTACATAGGATATCTCAACAACTTTTGCCCCGTTAATTATTAAGCTGCT
>JAJHUR010072564.1:0-15466 GCA_027495735.1 Lutjanus campechanus | reverse complement strand
TCTACTGTTTTAAGACATCTTAACTAACAACCAAACAGAGCCAAAAACAAACTCTTTAGTGAAGTAAAATTATTATTATCATTTCTAGTTATTTCAATTATGGATCCATCACAAAACATAATCAAAAATAATTTATTTTCACCACATAGATCCAGTTGGTAGTATTACATGGAAGCTTTAAGTTGTCAAATAGATTGGTGGGCATGTAAATCGCAAGTTTCATCATGATACGAAATTATATCAATTTGTTGGACAACAATACGATATTTGCTGATATCACAAAGTCTGGAACAATACGATTTCAGGGGCCTGTGATCAATATCAGACCAAATCATATGTCTATTTAACATAATTAGTTACATTTATGTCAAGTCACAAAAAGCAACCACAATTTTATGACTGAACTCTTCCAGACATTAGTGACACAGTCATACCATGTGAATTAAAAAAAAAAGTGTATCTTAAAGTGGCTCGCTGAACACTGAATTGATATATTGATTCATATCAATGTACAGTATCATTACATGCCTAACTGACCGCGAGGTCCGCTCATAATTGAATAGAGTGATACGTCTTCGCGCACATACGATCATTTATAGGCTACTACAAATTCCTCTGGTGGTGACGTAATCGCGGCGTCGTGACGTTTGTTTTTGCAACTAGCGTTTTTTTAAAATATATCTGCGCATGCAGAAGAGGTTTTGATCATCCGTCAAGAAGACTGACTGATAATCTGGATCATCTCAGTCATGAAGGGTTTGATCAGTGATGCTAATACACAGACGGGTCAGGCTCGGCAGCACTGAGGTACTGGGCTGTGGGCTTTTTTTTTGTACTTTTTATACTAATTTAAGAACACGGGAACCTTACTTTACAAAAAGAGAAGTCCATAAATATTTTTAAAAAACACACATTTTGCCACTTTTTTTCAGCTTTTGTTTACACATACAAACATTTAAAGCTTAACTGTGAATTCTAAACATTTACTATTAAGTTGTTAACTAACCATCTGGATTGTTTTTTTGTTTGTTGTTTTTTGTCTTTTATAATCCTGATTACACAGCTAGCAACTCAGCTGTTACAAGAGCAATGTTTTCCTGGCCTAGCATCCCATGTGTCATGCTGGTTTCATTGCAAACAGTGATTCTCACCCTGTAGGCCTAATCTAATGTTCTGCAGTTACATAAGCTGGTAGGTTATAAAAGCAGCAGTGCTCTGAGTGTAGAGGACCAGGACAGACAACTATATGAAAGAAAAGAGAACTTACAGGTCCACTGTGCATTTTAAGTTTGTTGTTTTTAATTGCCCCAGAGGGGTCCAAATTGAATGCCGCTGTTTGGTAGAAAGGAATGTGGGGTGGAGCTGGGGTGAAATTCTTCACTACTACCCCCCACCATACTGATAAACTAAAGTCCATCAGTGAAGCTGTGAGGGACGGATATTTTCCTAAAACTCTTCAGTATAAAGCCCATCACTGTAACAATATAAATATATAAATGTAAAATATTACCAAAATCTTAATATACTACACAAGAAATATGTGAATCATATGGGCACAATACAGCAGGTAAATTAAAGGGAACATGACTAATGGGTTTTTATGTGTAAAAAATCCCATTTGCTCTTCAGGATGATTCAAATTAATGCTAGGTTAAAAAGGCAACCAGAGGTAACTGATAAGAAGCGGACTGCTGCTTATAATACAGAACCATGTTGACTCAAATCACATGTGGTAGAAAAGCTGGGAAAATCATGAACAAAACAATCATGAAACCTACAAAAAAAAAAAAAAAAAAAAAAAAAAAAAAAAAAAAAAAAAAAAAAAAAAAAAAAAAAAAAAAAAAAAAAAAAAAAAAAAAGGGAGCAAATTGATGAACCAGCAAGTCAAAGGTCACCCTCAGGTTGTTACACAACATTTAATGAAATACTTACAAAAGACACATTTACCAAAGTGAATTACCAAAGAATTGAATAAACATGGTGACCCTTAACAAAAGTGGGACATTATGACTCTCACAAGGTTGCTATATAGGTCAGGCTGCCGAGCTAGAAACAAGGCTGATACACATTACACCGTGATTGGCTGTCAGAAAGATGGAAATGGTGGGCCGTGATTGGTTCGTCCCAACAATTTTGGAGAAGGGCCACAGTGATTGGCTGACAGCAAAGATGGAGAAAGATGGAAAAGAGGCAACGTGATTGGAGGAGATTATACGGACGCTCGGTCCCCAGCTATTATACTGTTTTATAATAATACAGTTGTTTTGACAACCCTTTATACTGTATCTTGCTACATGTTTTGATCTTGAATTGTTATCGCTGCAGACAGTGGGCTAGTTTTTCTTCCTTTTTTTCATAAACAGCAGTAGTCTACAACAGTTCAGATAATTACAGGCTGCAGTGTTTATAGCTTTGGGCTTTGTAGAGTGCTGAATTGTTTATGGTTTGTTGTACTTAATTTATAAAATAAATAAATAAACATTTTCTGTTACTAAAATTACTTTGACAGTAGGGCAGTAACAATACTTGACCCCTGGAGGCAAGACTGGATAAAAGAAACATTGTGTAATATTTTCTATTAATTTAAATTTATAATGTAACATATTCACTTCAAAAATGCTACATCCTAAGGTGCTCTACATGATAGTCTACCAAAGAAACTCTTCATAATAACATATTGGTACTCGATTTTAAAATATCTTTTTGAAAGAGATGCCATACATTTGAACTTTCAACGATTTTTAATTGTACTATTTACCTGCGCCCTCACTAGAAAATTCTTGCTTGTATCAAAATGCCGAAACCCGGGATCGAACCAGGGACCTTTAGATCTTCAGTCTAACGCTCTCCCAACTGAGCTATTTCGGCGGTGAGGTAGTGTATTGATTCATGACTGATTTACACCCACGCTAAATCAAAAAATACTGAATCTTTTCTATTTCTATATTAATAATCAACATACATTGAATAGTAGAAGACCGTTAGTCGAATATTACGTTAACTTTGTTTCTCCGCGGCTCTGGATCGTTAGCACGTTCCACATGGTGACGTAACTTTTCACGCCCATATTCGATCATCTCTCGAAGAGAACTCCAGGCCCGGAGAGGATCTCGCGAGAGTGATCTTTATACACCGAAATATTATCTTTCCTTGAAGCTTAACCAAGTCTCCATTTCCCCTAAAGCTAAGCAGATCTTAATGAGGTGATTATTTCATTATAACATATTATACATATTATTTGCTTGTACAACGTGCTAAATTATGATACAACTCGTAGAAATCTCGCGATAGTTTCGCGAATCAAGGGTTCCCTTCTAGGCATATACAGCAGCGCAGAGGCTGCTGGGAAGAAAGGTCAAGAATCGATGGCCGCGGATACTGATTTACGACTGGATTAAAGATTATCGCCTTGCGTTAATAGTTAATACTAACGGCAAAACTACTTAACTGTTCCAAGTAAGACATGTACGCTTTACCGCATATAACTCAGCAACAACTGAAATAAGGTATCGCCCGTTTTTCTGAGAGTCGACACTGTGGCTAGCTGCCGTTAGCTGGCTAACAGCTGCATTGTTATTGTTTTCGCTTCATTTGGTGGCCATTTAAACACCATTCCTCGAGGTTCCCCAGCCGAGGCAGGGGTCCGGATCGCCTGAGTTATGTTTGTCTGTCCGACCCGGGAAGATGGATGAGAAGTCCAGCGGCAGCAGCCACCACCGGCTACTAATCGTCCTGCTCATGGTGCTGCTCTTTGGCGTCATTATGGTCCAGTATGTTTGCCCAAGCAGATCTGAGTGCCAGATGCTCCACCAGCTGGGATCCTGGTTTAAGGACCGCGGTGCAACTAGTTCCCGGAGCAGGGGCAGTGAAAGCCAAGACGGGCTCCAGAGGGATCCGTACATCGCAGAAGACGGCGCTCTGGTCCGCTTTGTCCCCCGCTTCAACTTCACCAAAGCAGATTTAAATCGCGTTGTTGACTTCAACATCAAAGGAGATGATGTGATAGTTTTTCTGCACATTCAAAAAACGGGTGGCACCACGTTTGGTCGACACCTGGTGCGAAATATTCAGCTGGAGAGGCCGTGCGAGTGTCACGCAGGTCAGAAGAAATGTACCTGTTACCGGCCAGGTAAAAAAGAAACCTGGCTCTTCTCCCGGTTCTCCACCGGCTGGAGCTGCGGACTGCATGCGGACTGGACCGAACTGACCAGCTGCGTCCCGTCCCGCATGGACTCACGAGAGGTTCCCGAGAACCTGCCCAGGTAGGTGCTCATTTAATCATACCGACGATTATACAACTGTTGATGCGATTCAGCAATCTATTACTGCATAAGTCTCCCACAGTACATCATAAAATCATCTTTACTGAAGGAGAGAACTCCTAATAGCAATCAATTTTTTTCTGTTCTTTTTTTTTGTGTTCACCCTATTATAAAGTACCTTCAGTTTTGCTTAAAGTTATACACTGCAGAGATATAATGGAACGCTTAAAACTGACCTATTCGAAGTGTTATAGCTGTTTTTTGTTAATCTGATGTAGCTATTCACCCTCATGAGTGTGAATGTGATCCTTGGAGGAAGTTTTAACACTGCAAGCAGCTGGTTAAAATCTGGTTCTAAGATGAACATGTATGAATTCATGATCATTCATATACCCTTACTATTAAGTGTTATCTAATCTTCTTTGATTTTTCTCAGTGCATTATGATACTGGATATAAATGTTTTTTTGTATTTAATACCATCTTCTCTGCCAAGCCTATCAAGAGCTTCTTGGCAAGAAAAAATATAACCAATATATTCTCCAAGCTTTATAATAAGTATTTTGCAATTTTGCAAATTAATAAATAGTGTAATTCATTTATAATGAAAAAAAACCTTAGTTGCAGCACAATTTAATCACAGTGAGACCTTTAGGCTATGTGATTTGGCTTATTACTGACTTAATGTCCTCTTTTTATCTCCAGTAGGAACTATTATTATATAACCATCTTAAGAGACCCAGTGTCACGTTACCTGAGTGAGTGGCGTCATGTGCAGCGTGGTGCGACATGGAAGGCCTCCTTGCATGTGTGTGATGGACGTTCACCAACGCTGTCTGAGCTGCCAAGCTGCTACTCAGGAGACGACTGGTCAGGCTGCTCCCTGCAGGAGTTCATGGACTGTCCCTACAACCTGGCCAACAACCGGCAGACCCGCATGCTGGCTGATCTCAGCCTGGTGGGCTGCTACAACGTCTCCGCCATGAGCGAGGAAGAGCGCTGGGCGGTGCTCCTGGAGAGCGCCAAACGTAACCTACGCGGCATGGCCTTCTTTGGCCTGACCGAGTACCAGCGTAAGACCCAGTATTTGTTCGAACGTACCTTCAACTTGGAGTTCATTGCACCCTTCACACAGCTCAACGGCACGCGCGCCTCCAGTGTTGAGGTACCTCCTGAGACGCAGCACCGAATCCTCCAGTTAAATCGATGGGACGTAGAGCTGTATGAGTACGCCCGTGACCTTTTCCTGCAGCGTTTCCAGGTGGCAAGGCAGCAGGAGCGCAGGCTGGCCAGGGAGAGGCGGCAGCAGGAGAGGAGGCGGCTCCGTGGAAGGCTCACAACAAAGCAAGGGAGGCAGCTGAAGCCCACAGAAACACCCCTACAGCCTGAAAGACAATCATTCGTAACTGAGGAGCAGCAGAAGAGGAGGGCTGATGGAGACAGTGTGGAGTCAGAGATGCTGCTCCCAGACTGGTGGGATCTGGAGGAGAACGGCACCATGGAGGACTACATGGACAATGTGGAACAGTGGTAGTGACAATGTCTTAATAATAAGTGTGCCAAGGTCTGCCTTGTCTGTTGTTAATGAAACCAAGTTATTTTTAATGTATGCCTTTCACTACATTTTCTGTTTTAAATGACACACATTTATTTATTGATGCCGATTGTATTTCTTTGCCACAACTGACATTCATAATGAATACATTTCCTTGACAGAGAGAGACTGGTTTAGGTACCTGCAGTCCTGCATCTTTCAGTGAATACACAAGCCTTCGAGACTGTTCCTCTGGCTTTTAAACACGTCTGAACTCTTGTGATGTAGCTTGGAATGAGGGGATGTTTATTTTTCTTTGTTAAAAAGAACAATGTACTACTTGTTTCTAAAAAAAATAATATGCTACTGTTTGTGATTTACAATCTATATGTTCGCCAAATCATTGTCTTGTCTGTAATCTGTACATTTTAAAATGTACCTGTGATTTAAGTGTCTTTTAAGAAACGAAAGGAGGATGGAATTTTGATAGATACCTCAATGTGTAGCATTAACTGCTAATGTTGTAAAAATTACTGAATGTGTCCCAAGTTTTTATATAAAAAATGCTTTTACATTCACTGAACTATTGTTTTATTCTTGCCATCTTCTGCTATCTTTGTGTCTGATGTCCTTTTGTCTCAGCATGTGCACAGAAGACAGACGGCAAGCTTTTGTGTTGCACTTGCAAGTCACTGGAGCACCAGCAGGGAGCGCTGAAGTCATTTTTAATGAACTCCAAACTGAGTGGAGACACTGAGGTGGTAGTTGACATCACAGCTTATTCTTAAATTTGGTTGGATAGGATTTGAACCATTTTTCAGTGTGATCCTCAGAGGATTTAATAGAGGGATCAGCTGTGACAGCTGCTCCCAAATTTTGAAGAATCATTGAGCAATACACTGAAAATGCAAATGCTCAAGACTTTATGGAGATTATTGGATTGGTAAAAGGAAGGATTACTTTTTTATCAGCACAGTTGCACTGGCAAAGATTTTTGAGAGGAGAACACAGTTTATCATGCAAGTTTATGGATTTCGGTATAGAGAAATTAAAGTTTTAGTGTATATTTAAATTTAGATTTGGCTATGAAAAATCTGAATCCTAGCTCTAATTTTTGTCTTTTAAATGTCAAAACTGAAAAAATTTAAAACCTAGTCAGCACAGACATTTCCTCTAATGTGATGGACAAACAAGATCCTATTAATCAGTATTATGAGAAACTTTCTCAAACTCATGAGTTAGTATCTCAAAATAGTGAGTTATTATCTTATCATAATGAAAAACCCAAAATAATGACTTATCACAATGATTTAGTATCTCAATATAATGAGACACTTTCTCAGAATGTCTTTGTATCTTATACTAATGAGAAACTACTGAATCATTATTTTGAGATATTAAGTAATTATTTTGAGGTAGTTTTTCCATTATTTTGGAATACTTTTAGACTATTTTGAGATATGAGAATGAGTCAGTATTTCAAAATGATAACTTTCCTCAAAATAATGATTTAGTAGAGCTGGGCAACATATTGATATTATATTGTATCATGATGTGAGACTAGGTATCATGATAGATTTAGCATATTGTTAAATAGTGGTATGACATAAGTATTGTCTGCATACAGTAAAGTGATGTAATTTTCTGAACTTTACCCACTTGGTTGTTATATCCACATTACTAATGATTATTTATCAAAAAATCTCATTGGGTTAATACTTAATGAAAGCACCAATAGTCATCCCTACAATAGTGTTGCAATATCAAAGTATATGGTCAAAATTATTGTGATATTTACTCATTTTATTACCTCAGCTGCTTCCACAAGTTTATGTCGTTAGTCACAACCTAGATAATCAGTAATAATCGATATCAAAATGAGAAACCAAATAAAATGACACCTCAAAAATAATGGATTACTATTCAAATAAATGAGTTAGTATCTCAAAACGATGAAAAACTTTATCAAAATATTGTCATCTGTCGTCATTATTTTTGATGTACCAAATGATCATTTTGTACACACTGCATATTCTGATAAAGTTTCTCACTACTTTGAGATACTATCATTTCAAGAAAGTATGTCATTATGACTGACAACACCCTCTTCTGTTTTTTCATCACATTGGCGGAGATGGGCTCTCTCATACTTATAAAACCTTTATTACACCAAAATAGCCAATCTTAAGAGAGAAGCATGCTGGTCTGTTAACTTCATATCCTGTTGGGATCAACTGTGCCTTACTGCTTTGCACACACTAAGCTGAAAATCCATCAAATGTAGAGGGACTGATTATACTGAATGTTTTCACCTCACACAAAAAAGGCGCTTTTAAATAAAAGATCAAT
Source organism: Lutjanus campechanus (assembly GCA_027495735.1). Lineage (NCBI taxonomy): Eukaryota > Metazoa > Chordata > Actinopteri > Lutjaniformes > Lutjanidae > Lutjanus > Lutjanus campechanus. The sequence continues at coordinate 7,322 of JAJHUR010072564.1, read as the reverse complement.
CGCTCATATTGCAGTATGCTTAATGACTGTTCTGGCAAAAAAAAAAAAAAAAAAAAAAAAAAAAGAGTAAAGTAAGTTTTATTTTGAAAAAACATAAAGCTACCGGAAATACAGTGTTGGTAGAAAATCAATTGAATAGCATCAGGTGGAATACCCGATAAGCGCTCCTCTACCTACCTACACATGGTGACATTCAGCTGAATGTAAGAAGCAAAAAAAAGGAAAAACTTAATATACAGATTTCATACGTTTTAAACAGCTAAAAGAGCGAGAGACGTGAATGCACCACCGCCCTTTTTAAGGTGTGTTCTAAATGGGTTTTGGAATTCTCGCTGAACCTGTGACGTCCATGTTTAAATTTGACCGTAATTTCATGTTAACGTTAGCTAGCTAATTTGGGGAGAAAATATCAACTTTTAGCCTCACTGCCATGTCAATATGTCGATCAAGTTAAACAGCGCTCTTTGAATTATATCCTTAAAATGACAGCATATAATTGGACTACTGATAGAGCTTTTTTTTTTTTAGCTCACTTTATTCTAATCAGGTGGTAAATATCTTTAACTGTTATAATGAGTCATTGGATAAACAGGGAGGAGTTTTATCCGTCGTGTATGTGTTAACCTTATGTACACATATTGACTATACCTACCTGCGAGGTGTTAATGGCAACCTACCTTGATACCTGCTGTGTTTTTGTCGTGACTTTGATTCCCCCAGTGGTAATGATGTTACCTAATAAACAAAAGCAAACACACACTCTCCCTTTCTCTCCCAACTCCTCCCTCACCATTTCGCCCTCCCTCTGATTTTTTTTTTTTTTTTCAAATCTGTTATTCTGCTGTCTCTGTGTTCAGTCCGTGTTGCAGCCGAGCAAATTTAGTTGCCGCAAACATATTTCAGCTGCCAGCCAAACCAAACCCTGCTTCTTCTTTCTTTCACTCCGCGGCGGTAGCACGTTTTTTTTTATTTTACATTCTCCGATTTTATTATTTCCAGCTAGCGATAACGCACTTTTTTCTTATTCTGCTTTCACTTTCAGGCAATACTGATTGTATATCAGCCTAACATAACGCGTTCTTGTGGAAAATAACGACCAAATCAACATTTTAATCGACGTTAATTTAGGGGAGGACATTTGAGTCTGATTCCGATTGGACTGTAAACAGGTAAGAGGCTGAGCTCGTCTGGCGCAGTTGAGTTTGCAGCAATATTAATGCTACCTGGTTTTAAATTTAATCCATGTTGCAGTTATTTAGCTTGCCTGTTGCGTGGAAGCACAAAGCTGCTTTGTGTCTGTCATATACATGCGTGATTGTGGTGTCACACCTAGGCAGAATAGTAATAACATGTACATTGCACATGCTGTGGGCAGGTCTGCTGAGAGCTGCTCTGCATGGATACAAATAATGCTGAGCAGTGGTCATATTGTAGTCTGGGTTTTGCACACGAGGGTTTGGTTGAGTGCAATATGTAGGATTTTACTGGAAGTCAGTGTTTCAACTGCAGGTTGGGTTTTGTTGTCATGCCAAAGATTGAAGAGCAAAAATATCGATTTGAATTTACTTTGTGAGTCCCTCTCTTTACTGCACTGCACAGTATATTGTGTTTTATTCCTTTACAGCCTGTAAAGGGAAGATCACCTGCAGGATGCTTCCTGGCTTTATGTCTGTATATGTCTGCAGCCTCCATGCATACATGCATGCTGTCATTGTTTACCCTTAGGGGTTGCACAAAACAAATTAAGTTTTCTCTTTAAGTATGACACTTAACGCTTAATTTCTCCTGAGCTGAGGGATTTACTCAAGAGTGTTGCACAGAATCCCTTAAAAGGATTCCCTAGTTAAACATACCACAAGGAGTTTTTAACTGGTTATGATACAGTCTAAATTTAATACTGATGCCTTTATATGACCTACATAAGAAAACAAGACCATCACCAAGAACACTGGCTATGTCTATATAATTATTCTAAATGCATGTCAGCATCTTCTAACAAGGTATTTAAAGGAGGAGTGTATAGAATTTAATCGCATCTAATGGTGAGCTTGTAGATTGCCAACACCTCATCTCATTCTCCCCTTCCAAACATGTAGAAGAACCTACAGTGCCTGTGATATGAGTGTTTGATGAAGCAGGCTTAATGACGTAACTAGCCTTCTTATTTAGCCTATAACAGAATTTATCCTATACATTATTCATTTATCCCCATAAAGTCATCAATGTTGCAAGTAAGATAGCTTAAACCTTAAAGCGATATTCCACTCTTAGATAATCATCCACTCAGTATGTACTCACCCCTATGTCGATGTGAGGATGGGTGAAGATCTGCAGTTCACTAAACAATCCTGGAGTTTCAGCAGAAAACAGGGTTGCAGCCAAATCCAGTACAATTGCAGTGAATGGTGACCCAGTTTAAAACGTTAAAAGACAGAACACAAAACAAACACAAAATGTCTCGATCCTGCTTGTGTGGTGTAATCCAAGTGTCCGCAAGCCGTGACATTGAAATTTAACCACAAAAGACGCCATTTACGCCATGTTTTTAGCAAAAATGTCAACTGTAGCATGTAGTCGGTAGGATGTAAACATGGCGTCGATGTTTAGTGAACTGAAGATCACCCATCCTCACATCGGCATAGGGGTGAGTACATACTGAGTGGATGATTATCTAAGAGTGGAATATCGCTTTAAGTTGGTTTTTTTCGCTGGCTGCTAAGGTCTTTTGGCAACAGTATTTTTTGAGGGTTCCCGTAAGTATAAGACCACTGCAGTGTCCAAAATTCCATTGTAACACGCTAGGTATTTATTTTTTTTAGTATGTCTGAAACCTTGATATGAAACCAATAATGTGTGAGACGCATACTGTTTCTGGGGAAATATTACAGTATCCAAGCACTATATATGATGCCAGCATAAATATCCCACAATGCAATGTAGTAGTGACGGCAACAGCAACAACATAACAGACAAAGGCAGCCCATGACCAAGGCAGCACTGGCATAATGTTAAAACTCATAAACTAAAATGTAAGTTTTTACTTTTACTAGGTGTAATATTTTTTTTAAGTAGTTTGTTGTTGGCGTGGGTTACCATGGTTACGTGTCTCTGACCAAAAAGGAGGTTCTCAGGAAGTGACCTGATTTGTGCTGAGCAGTTTGTCCGAAAAGATGGATGCTACTGTTTATTTTTCACGGAAGTATGATGACTGATACATACATATACATTTTGGGTATGTAGAGCATAGAATGTGTTTTCATATGCAGCTAAAGATAAGGACAAAAACTTAAGTGAACATTTTGAGGAAACCTTAAGGAGAAAATTTAAGGATGTTTTGTGCAACCAATTCCATTTAAAGGAAACCTTAACTGGGACTTAAAAGAAAATCTTAACTTAAGGTGTTTTGTGCAACCAGTCCCAGACACTCGAGCCACCATGGTGTCCTGTGTTGTCACTAGTTTCCTTCATATAACACACACTTCCAGTGGAAGTATTGCTGTCACCTTGGCTCATTTAGCAACATAGCCAGTCTAGACAAGTTCACTTTCCCTGCGGTCTGTGGACTCTGCACCAGTCCAGCTAGTTTTCTTTACTCAGTATAAACACTGTTAAACTGACAAACACAAATGGGCACACAGCCACATTTCCCACATAACCTGTTTTCATTTCCCCTCTTTCACACACATACACATTAACTGCATGGGATGTTCCATTTTTTATGGTGCAAATAAAACCATTCACCAACGACACAGCAGCAATAACAAATCAAAGATTTTATGCTGACAATACGTTATTGGTTATCTACAGTTTTTCCACACAGTTAACTTTGATCGTTTCACTACAGGGATGTGAGACTCACAGCTCTAAACCAGCATTATGACGAGGAAAATGAAAGCTTGAGGGCCTTAACTTGATCCAGTCTAGTCTCTGAATTAAAACTGTGAACTAAACTGCATCACTCCAAGTATATTTCATGCTTTGTGGAGGCTGTGTTGTTCTGTATGATGGGACAAGCTTGTTCTATGTTTGTTTGAATGGGAACTGTGGTGCTTTAATGAGCTGAAAGGATTACTGATACTTAACCTAATTACTTTGCTCTGTCCCTCCAAGCTGCTGGCTTTCACTCTCATTTTGATTTATGGATCTTCCACCTTGTGCTTTTTAATCAATCACTCGGTCATTGATGTTATCCTGTTTTGCACTCGTCCTCGTCATTGCTCTCAAAATAGTTGTCTGTTTACTGAGCTGTAACCCACAGATCATTTAGTTGGAGGTAGAAAGTTGTTTTCATTGCTACAGTATTTGTTACACAACTACCTATGCCACTGAAAAAGGAAATCACCAAGCTTTTAGGAATGGGGAAACTCCAGATTTAGAAAAAAACACAACAATTCTCACAGGAAATCCACAGATTCTCATGTGAAACCTAACTGACAACTCTGACAGATTTGGGCCAAAATGTTTTTTGTATTCCAACATACAAATCCCAAAATCATTCACTGTATTTCCCCTGCTCAAGAAACAGTTCAGCAGTTTTATGATCTTTTCATTCTCTCTGTCAACCCTCTGTATTAGTCCAACAAAAGTTATATAAAAAGGAACAATATGTAAGATTTGTAGTTTAAAATATACAAAGTTAACTTTGATTATCAACAGAATGTAAAGAAATAACAGTTTTGACGTTGTGTCAAAGTCGTCGTAATGTGTTGAGATATTTAATGAAGGCAGGCATCATGCTAACCAGCTAGCCCTGGCCCATCCTATCTCGTAATCTGTAATCCAGTCTGTCCTCAGTCCAACAACACCAACATAGTTTTCTCAGGCCTCAGGACGTGGGCGCTGACTGATGTCTGACCTCTGTCTTGGTCCTCTTGTGCTTTATGCCTCTCCTGTCCCCGCCTGAACCCGCCATGTCTTAGACCCCAGAGTCAGGGTCATGTAAATCACTTCAGTACTGTTTTCCCTGTCGTCAAACTGGCCTCCATCGATCTCAAAGGCTGTGTTCAGTCTAGTGTTGTTAAAAATATCTAAACATCAATACTGGATATTTGAAATGCTTTCAGTACTTAGTTTTGTCAGTATTGATACTCCAGTAGCAGCAGCACTTCTCGTTCTCTCTTCTCTCCGACAGTGAGATGACACACACACCTCTGCAGTGCCCATATCGTCCCACCTCCTCTCACTTACGTACACTCCTGTCTTCTTCTTGTCACTCATCTCATTTGCGCTGGTTGAATATCTGTTGTCATGTTGTACTTATCTTTTAATGAAAATCAAAAGATTTCACATGCGCATGTGCTCCAAACTCCCAGCCTGAGCAGAACTAACTCATAGCGCTGCTAGCTACACGGCAAACTGAGCTAATTCGCTAACAGCAGCTACAATTATCAGCAGTTTACGGTTTCTCTGGTGAGATGCTGGCCCCTATTTGCTTGGAGTGTTCTTTAATGCTGAAAACGTTAATGATCAATAATCAAATAATCATTGATAATTAATAAAATACAAAACACACGTCTTTTTCTCAGTCTAATTTTATTTAAAGAATACTATCGGCATATTGGCTATGTGAAAGCACAAACAATTTAAATAAACAAAAATAAAACAATAAGGCTCTTGTTTGTCCACCTGTCCTTACTTAACAAACTCAGATTTCTACACGACTACACAACTTCTTTCACAGCTTCAGTTTTAACTGTTGTTTCAACTTCTTTACTGTGTTCTGACTGCCACTTCAACTTCTTTCAGTATTTCAGATGTTTCTTGTACAAATTTTAAGCATCGAGCTCACTTACATTCTCTGTTTACACTTTACATTCTCAGTTAGTGTATTTAGCCAATGCTCTTAAGCTAGAGATTTTTTTTTTCATGTGCAACAGTAAAAATAAGCAATGTCACAGTTCCTAAACAACCAAAATCACCATCCACCATTCACAAGAAATTTAAGTCACAGGGCACTTAATATATGCCCCTGCCTATACCATGATTATGCAAAAGAAAAAACATATCTAAGAGGATAAATAATAATAATAAGGTGTTTATTTTCCTCTCAAGTGTTAATGTGTCACCTTGCCTTTCACTGATGCATGCCTGGCACTTTACAGTTGTGTTGGTATAAGGCTATCTATTAGTGCGAGGAGATAAGGTGCGGGGCTGTCTGTCGAGGTGGCACCCAGCCTACACACCAGCCATAATGCAGACGTCAGAGCTCCGGTGAAGGTTACACTGCTGGTAGCCCTTTGGTGCACTGTGTTTGATGAGGGACGCAGTGCGCCGGAGTCAACAGCAGCCACCCCCATCTGTCCTCCTTATACCCCCCCCCCCCCATCCTGTTCCACCTACATATTGACCCCCACCTACTGACTGTTGGAGCCCCTCTTCTCGCTGCAGACACCTGGAGGACAGGCAGCAGCATAATGACTGTTATAACTAGGACAGTCTATATTTATTCACCGTGCCGCATCCCTGCAAATGACTATTTATGCTGCATTGTAGAGGTCAGACAAGTTCAGTAGGCGAACATTATTTCTGTACAACATGTACACTCTTTATTGCAGGTTTCTTATTACTGTGTGGGAATAGAGTTGAGAGTCTTAGTGAAAGTACTAAGTGTCTATATATAATAGAACTGAAACTAGTAGTCTATTTATAGATAAGTTGATCAAAAGAAAATGAATCTGCAACGATTATGTTAATGCATCACTTCAGGTTTCAGCTTCTCAAACATTAGGACTTTGTCTTTTTCCTGTCATAAATATTGCATTTAATAACTTTTGGTTGGAGAAAACAAGCAATTTGAAGATGTCATTGTGGGTTCTTAAAAAATTCAAATGATGAGTGAACTGCAGATTAATTTATAATGAAAACAATCATTAGTTGCACCATACGTGTACATTATATAAGGTTAAATGTGTTTATTTACTATCCAGCAGCATAGCTAAAGCTTATTTTGGTGCTTTCTTGTGTATATTTTGTGTGTGTAGTTAAGAGCTTTAACCCATTCATCAGTGTTGTGAAGGACAACACTGAGATAGTTGTGGTGTGTGGGCTGTGACTGCACAATAATGCTGCTTCAAGCATGTAGCATCAAGCCCCTGTCTCTTGAGTAGAGCTCTTGATCATGTTTAGCTATACAGTGAGAGTACTTGAAGCCAAACTTCTCCCTCTCCTTTTTTTCTCACTCTTATCTCTCTGCTTCATCTGCCTCTTAATTATTTGCTCCTTGGCTGTTTGTTATGCTTGTGTATCTTGTGGCCTCCTCCTGTAATATCGTTGCTGTGGTAGATAGTGTTGTACAGTATTGGATCTTGGCAGCAGATGTTTCT
>JAJHUR010072563.1:3727-16428 GCA_027495735.1 Lutjanus campechanus | reverse complement strand
TTTTTTTAACAGATATGAACTTATTGATTATTAATTAACAAATCGATTTTTTATGATTTAACGAATATTCGAATATTCGAAAATCGTTGCCCATCCCTACTTTGAACACCACAAACTGAGTGCCATCTAGTACCATTATATTGGAGAGAAGGCAGACATCTTTACGGCTGATATCTCCAAAACTCTGCAACTCACACAAACACCATCTAGATGGATAAATAACACTACAGGCCAAGGAAAAATTTGTGCTTTTCATTTTGGGGAGAACTGTCTTTTTAACTTTCAGTCTGAGGGAAAGCACATTACATTAACTTACATTCTAATAGTTCAATCACTGGCTCTAGTTGGCTCCCTAACCTCTCTGTACTCTAACCAGCCACACTCCTCTGGTTTCATTTAGCGGGCCGCGCTGCAGAGACAGACAAAGAAGATAAATGAGAGAGGGTCAATGAGCAGGAAGGCCAGAAATGAAGTAATGAAGTACAAGCCATTGATTTAAACTAATCAGATGAAGGTAATATGTTACACTGACATGACATATTTCGGTCACATTCTTTCACGCATTAAAGACAAACCACTGGGTTTGAGTTCTGCTGGAGAAATGGCATTGAAAAGATTAACATTACTGTATGATCAGCCCAGTTACATATTTAAAGGATGAAACAGTATTGTTTGACCTATTCTTATTGGCATTTTTCCTATTCTTATGTATGCTATTTTCCAACAATGCATTGTACAATTGAAGAAAGGGAATGCAAATGCTAACATCAACGTGCCAATATGCTCAAAATGATAATACTGGCTAAGTTCACCTTGTTCAACATCTTGTTCTCACTCCCAGTGTGTGAGCTCAGTCACTGCTCCTATGCTTCAAAGGATGACGCTGAAGGTTCCCCTCTAGTGTTATATTTTGATGTGCTGTTAAAGTCAGGTGACAGTATAAAGAGTAAGAAAATCCACATATGGATGAGGTGGAGTGGATGTTCTCCCCTCGTCCTGCCAGAGTCTCGCATGTTGCGTCCTATCAGCTTGGACAGCAATCCTCCCCTCAGGTGCGACACCAGTACGCTGTGGAGCAGGTCTGTGTGTGGCCACAACAGTCTCTGGTTTCCCGTTGCTTGGCCAGCCTGAGTCCCATTTCGTCCATTTCATTTTCCTGACTGAACATTACCCCGGAGCTGCCTGAAGTCCCAGCTAACACTCCACGGTTGGTGCATCCAGCTGATCTGACTGCATGTTCAAGTGTATTTCTGTCATAGGTGACACGTTTCAGCAATAAAGCTGAAAAAATAGCATAAAAAGAGAAAAATAGCAAAATTTGAAGGACTTTGATGCACCCTGCCCATGTGCAGCTGGTTCAGTCGTTGCCCTGCATATACAAAAGTAATCCTAGAAAAGTATGTAGAACATCACAGTGTGAAGCTCAGGGCCACTGTGTTAAGGAGGCTACCCGAGAACCCAGGTGCAAAACCCAGAGACTGAGAGTGGTAACTGGAGCAATAAAGAATTTATTAGCAGTACCTGGAATGAATGAGGAGTCGAGTCTCTAGGTCAGGGGAATGCAGGGGCTGAGCTATGAGGCAGGGGATTGAGTGATGCAAAGCAGGTGAGTTGGAAAAAAGCTGCAGTACTACTTCTGGGTAATACATAAGTCAGGCTTGATCAGCTGTGAGGACAGTTGAGTGAAAAATCAGGACCAGGTATCCAGTGCATCATCCTCTTTTTAACCAGTCTGACTAAAGTGTTGCATTTTTAATACAGGCAGAGGTGTGGCAGTGATGAGCAGCATGATGCAACATCCCAACAAGAGTGTTATTTTAGAATCCTAATTCATAATATGTAAATTAATCAGGAAGATATCACTATTGTTTTAAAACAAGTGTATGTGAGTGAGTGCACACGTGTGTGATCACTGGACCTACATCTTGTTCGCAGCTAATCTTGAATAGGACTGGACCGATCAGCCTAATTTTGCTCGTGCACATTCATGACTGTTTGCGGAAGGACCGGAGGACTGAGCAAAGCGAGGCAGGTGAGTTGGCAGGGGGAAAAGTTGGGCATGATTCTTCGTTTAGGATGTTAGCATGCATGCAAACTTTTGCTAATTAGCATTAACGCAGCTTGAGTTGGTGGAAATGGAACTGGCTTTGCAGGTCATAAGCCATAGTGCTGAATGATGATCATGGTACAGGATAAGTCAGAGGATCATCGAAGTTACTAAAATTCATTCTAATGGGAACAAAAAATGTGTGAACCAAATGTCACGACAATCCATCCAGTAGTTGTTGAGCGATTTCAGCCACGCTATAAGAAAGGCTAGTAAAAACAGTATACTTTATTAGTACATATATTACACTGTTTATATCAAACTTTGAGCAGTTTGGATGTAATATAGGGTCACCAGCAATGATCGTCCATCATGGCCTCACAGGTGGGAGCATCACGGTATAGTTCACAGTTTAAGAGCCCTAATCAACAAGCAGTGAAAGACTGCTTATCCCTGGATGGCTCTAACTTCATCCCTCAGCCACCTGTGTGGCCATATCCACTTTTCAATAACTGCAAAATGTGATGACAACTCTGGTATCCTGAAATGACTCAAGACTTTTTTCTTTCTTCCTTTACAAGATGAAAACCGTGGAGGACTGGCTTAGGATGATGTTTTCCAGTGTCATTCCAACATGTAACCTCCCAAGACATATATATATATATATAACCACTGTAATATCTCCACACTGCCTGAGACAGGCTTCATGTAGGGATATTAATTCAGAAGCGCTCACTTTCAGTAAGTGTCACTGTCTGACACTGCAATAAAAATGTGAAGACAGTTAACATCACAGCAGTCAGAATGGAGATGAAACTTCACTCACAGTGCTTGAAGCCGTAACAAACGAATGTCTGGCCTCAGTGAAGCTGATTAGAGTCCAGTTAAAAAGATACAATTCGCCTTTAACCCTCGTACAAGACAGTGTGTTATGTGATGGAGGATAGTCTTCTGAGATTTTCTCTCAGAAAGCAAAGACGAACCACAGAAAGCCTGATTATTTCAAGGGATGTTCTCTCTTTTAGTTTACTATCAAAGCTGCTTTACATATTGAAGTTGTAGAGTATATTTTTATAGTTCGACAAGGGACCATTTCTTAGAACAAGATTTTGATCCCCTGATACATCATCATTTGCATCAGGAAGTATTATTTTAGTAAGACAATAAAGTAGTTAATTCAGCTGGGTTTTAAGGCTGGGATGGAACATGCAGAACATGTCTTTTTAATGTTTTTCAATAGCACGAGAACACATACGATCACACAGCCCTGGACTGCCTCATCCGCTTCTAAAGTTATATCAAAATATAAAGGTTAGCTTTCACCCTTGAAGCCTGTTCTCTTGTAAAGGTTACATGGAGCAGGATACAAGCACAACAAACCACTGTTTTATCTGATTTTGACTGTGTTTGCTATGTTTCCTGTGTGCATATGTGTCACCATGGTTACTAAGGGAATTGGCATACGTATTGTTATAAAGATCACTTACTATGAGATCGCTCTCTGAACAGTTCACGACCAGCAGATGGCTTTAACAGTAGGCTAGTTTAGTTTTTCAAATTGTGCTAAAACCTTAACACAAAATCTTGTGGCTAGTCTGTTTGCTTTCAAGCTTCCAAGCCTTCTTGGCATAGACAGAAGAAGAAGTTGACGTAGTTTCTGGGCCTGAAGCCAATGTGGAAGTTCCTTAAACCTGCATTCTTTCTAATGGCCAGCATGGGGCAACTCCACTGGTTGCAAATATACTGTAAGTCTTGATTGTATTGAGTCTAATGCAAAAATGAGCCTGCTTCTCACCTGATGTATGACCTGTTTCCTTCTGAGTTTATGGTCCCAATCGATAGTTTCAAGTCTTTTTCAATACATCATTATGTTCATTTTGTAAATTATGGTCCCATTTAGAGTAAAATAGAAGATAAAGGAGGGTATGCTTTAGGGTCCATCCACTGCAACACACAGGGCTCACCAAAATCAGATCAAACTGTCAAATTCAGCAGATTCTGTTACTGAATTGCCTATTTCTCACTTAACATGATTTTAGAGGCATAATTTAGTGACTGTTTAGCTGTGAATTCAAGAAAGATTGCGACCAGAGGGCTCACTATAATGCTCACTATAATACAACAACAACATGGGTAGGTTTAGGGACGAAAAACATCTGGTTGCAGTTAGGGAAAGGTCATGGTGTGGGTTAAAATGATTACTCTCACGAGATCTTTCATGAGTCTGGTGTTGTAGTAAATGGTGGCGTACTATTTAGCTGTAATACAAGCAACTTTTAGGCCAGACAGGCTGCCATTAAACTGCAAAAAACAAGACGGTAACACCCACAATGCCAAACTCACAAACCAATGGTTGACGTGACTAAACAACTCTCAGTTCAATCCAATACGTAAAGGTCCAGATTTATGGGGATTTGGGCAAAATATGGCAGTTATTGCAATTACCTGAAGTGAATTTTTGTTACCTGACAATGATCCCTTTGTACCTACAGAGGCAACACCTTCCAATCACATACCGACAATTTGTCACTGTCCCTTGGTGACTCAAGATGAAAGTTACATGACAAAAGTCACATGACTTTCAGCCACTCATGAGTACCGTACACGCCTGTATGAGGGGCAGTGACAATCATCAACATGTGATGAGTTGGAAATAAGACCAGCTGACAGAGAGCAGAGAGTTCTCTTCCATGGAGGTTGCCATGTTGCACTGCCAGGTTTGTACAGTAACCCAGAATGGAAAAACCAAACACTGGCTCCAGACACTTGGCTTTTTGCGTTGGGTTTGCGGCTGCATCCTTTTCCAGGAAACAAGAACCCATGGACTCTCCTAGTTAAGACATTAACCATGACACCATTTGAAGGCATCTTAAGTCCAGTCATGTGTCCATGACTCAGTCTGTACTGTAGATATGTCACTTCACTTGTTGACTATCCTCCCCCAGACACGTGAAGATCTTTGGTGCAAAAACAACTACCATGTTGTATTCAAAACACATGCAAGACACACAATGATGAAAGAAATGAAGTTTAAAAAAAAGGACAACTCATTTGACACTTGAACGTGTGATCAGACCTTTGAAAAGTGGCATTAGTGTTCAGTGGGCAGGGGATGTGATTCTCCACTCGACGGCGTTCGCAAATGTCACGTTGACACTTTTTAATTACGGACGTAGTTTACAGCTCTCTGCCATCTTCCTTAATAAACAGGTTGGATGTGAGCGTTTCTGACGCAGACTAAATTTGACACTGGAGAAGCACCAGTAAATATGATTTAATGCCACTGGTTCATAAGCGTTCCTCATAAAAACTGCCTTCAAGAAGTTGCTGCCGTCGAAGCCATTTTTCATGTGCCGTTAATGAATCTGCTCAAGTGTCGGCAGGAGAGAGATGTCTGGATGAAGCAACACTGAACACAGAGTACAGAGATGATGGAGACATATTGTATTTAATCTGCTGTTTTCAAGCTTTCATCCATCACTTGTCTCATTGCGTGTGTTTTTTGAAATACACTAATGAACCTGCCTAATTCTTCTCTACTTCAGGTCGCATTCGGTAACGTCAGCAATCAAAACTCCCAAAACAATACTTAGAGGTGTATTCCATTACAAATATATAAACCCAAAGCCTGATATAGTGTATCTTCTTTCTCTGTGCCATAGAGCTCCATTGGTGAATGAATTAATTACACTGACATGTTCCTTCATTAACATGAACACACACACTGTAGTTTATTTTGACTCAGTCCCACACACACACCATCCTGCTGCCCTTAATACTCACTAGAGCACGAAATGCGGATTAATTCGCCACTGAAAATAGTCCCCAACAAATGCGCTATTTTGTCCGGTTTGAGCAACATCTGCTAAAGACTACAATAAATCATTTAATCTTTTCCAAAAATGAAACGTTTACATTTGTGATGCATTTTTAAAGATTTGCATCATTAGACGGAACCACTTTGTTTGGGACTGAGAGCCACAGACAATGAAGTCAGAAGACACTGAGAGAGGGAATGATGGCTAGAATCATGCATGGCATTACGGCTGCGCAGAGGCAGCTTCGCTTCAAAGCGAGCAGATCAAGCGGGCTGGAAGTCTGGCACAGAAAAAAAAGCAGGGAGAATCCAGTCAAGTTTTTAAAATAAAAGACCCCATGAAGACTCACAATCATAAAAACATAAAGAAAAATAAACGATTTAACTACGTAACCTGCTTGTCCAGAGTAGAGGCACAAAAAGCAGCCAGTTCAACAAAACCTGAGCATGTAAACACAATCAGGTGGGCAAACGCCTCCAAAAGTCTGCTGGTGAGGTCACGCGGCCGAGTGGAAGACGGATCAAAACCGTGGCGCCGACATGCCGTGCCCAGTGGAATCAAGACATAAGACAAAGGTAAGATGTTGTTTTGGGTTTTTTTTTAAACAGAATTTCATTTCAGTAATAGAGGCAATAGTTCTGCAGTCAAATATACCCACATTAAGGTAAAATACCTAACCATCTTGTGGAGGCTGCGTAAGGCCTTGGGTGCAGATCCCAGGGGGGTAATGAAGAGGATATGTTTACCAGAACTTTTGAAAAACAAGAAGTCTCCTGTAATAAATCATTTTTAAAAATAAAAATACATTTTTGAAAATATAACTCCACTTTTGAAATAATTCACACATAAACACAACACTTTTTGGAAGGTTTGTTTGTATGCGTCCTGCTTAGTGGTCTGAAATGCATGTGTCACTTCGTTGTGGGGTGAAAATAAACAAAGTAGTGACAGTATCTGTAGCGCACGTCTGCGGCAAACACTTCATCGCAGGTTAGTTGCTGAGTAGATGACATGTGTGCCAATTGTGCCTGTAGATCAAAGCGAATCAGAGAAGAGTCTTACTGATGGTGAAAAAATCCGTAGGGACAAAGATATAGTGATTCTGGTCTGTCTGCTTGCCAGAAGCAGAGGGTATTTTAGAGTTAATAATGTACATGAATTGAATCGACCTTCATATAATGAACCTAAACAGCATTAAGTGACATAGAAAATGGAGCTAAGACGGGATCTGTGCCCTTGGGTAAAGCTAAAATTGTGTATGATGATGATATCATATGAAAGAACCATTAAATTAAACAACACATTTAGGCTATGAAATAAAGTGCATTAACATATCAACATACATCATACCACAAAGCCCTTATGTCCAAACCAACAATATCTTTCCTTTCTATCTGCGGCATTTTACAGCCTGTGCACAACACAACTGCCTTCTTCAGTCTGACTTTAGGATTAACCAGAAAAAAGGACAAAAGTCCGACAATTAAACAAAATGATGACAATAATTAAGATGTGCAATGAACACATTAAAGGGACAGTTCACCCAAAAATCAAAAGCACATATTTTTCCCTCTGGCCTGTCGTGCAATTTAGCCATCTAGATTTTTTTTTTTTTTTGGGTGATATCTGCTGTGGAGACGTCTGCCTTTTCTCCAGTATAGTGGAACTAAATGGCAGCTTTTGGTGCTCAAAGCACAAAAAATACACTTGAAAAGCTAAAAAGCAATGACGCTTCCCTGAAATCATGGCCACCATCCACACACCTTGTTGTGAGCAGTTTCATGTAGGAACTACTTTCTGTCAACGAGGAAGAAGGCAGATGTCTCTGAAACTCTGTTACGCTCAAAAAATCTGGATGGATAAATAGGATAAAACAGGACAGACGGAAAAATATGTATTTTTGATTTTGGTGTGAACAGTCCCCTTAAATAACCTGCTACTTCTTATTGAGTTGAACACTGAATAAATATAAATATGTGTTTATGTAAACTGTACATACTGATTAAATTTGTTCCATATTTTATCCTAATCCATCCTGAATTTAATTAATTATCTTCATACATGTTATATTATATGGGTAGCAAGAAGGAGCTACAAATGCCGTTTGTCGTATGATTTCAAGCATGTAGAATCAAAGCTAATTCACAGTGGCTGCAGCCGCAAACACGTATTAAAGCTAAAGGAAAGCTCCACAGTTTTTGCACAGTGTAGCGCACACACATGCTAGCAGCTAGCAGAAAGGCCTCACAGATGTCACTGACTGGTAAAAGTTACTAAGTGATTGTTAAAGTCTCCTCTGGAGGATGCATATTGTTTGAAACTGTGTTAAGAGCCAGGCTAACTGTTTCCCCCAGCTTCTAGGCTTTATGCTAAGCTAGGCTAAACACACCCTGACTCCAGCTCTGTTCTTACATGTCAGTATACAGACATGAGACTAATATCCATTTTATCATCTCACAATTGGAAATAAGGAGAATCTCTGTAGTCTGTGGATTAATTTGTTAGCAGCCTCTTTTTTTTTTTTATGTGACGTGCTCTGTGTAAAGTGTGCAAGTGGGTCATTACGTGACCTACAGTTGCAGTAGGTGACCCTTTTGTGAACTGATGCTGTAAATGTTTCTGAGGTCTTGATTTTAATCTCCGTCAGGAAAAACAGAGTGAAAGACAAGTATCATTCAGTTGAAAGCTTAGGGTACACACGGATGCGAACAGAGGTCACAGTACAAAGAGGTAATGAACAGAGTCATCAGCCACGGGTCAATTTCTATTCTTTCCAGTCAACAAATAAAGTCGAGCTGCTGTTCAGTTTATGGGAGTAGCTGTAGTCGGTTGACCTGCCTTGATCCTGCTTTACAACCACAGGCAATCACAGTCCTATCATTGTAAAACAACTCCCTAATGTCTCTCATTTAACTATTTAATGAGGCTGCAGGAGCTTATTAAGTATGCAGAACAATAGCACTCATACACATGTAGCTGTTACTGTGAGGGAATGTCATTTAAAGTTCCCATGAAGTACTTTACATCACCTATTTATCAGTATCTGGTCCAACTATGACAAGGCATACTCTTTATGGTATTTTAGAGTTAGTCACCTCTTGGAAAATGTGTTTCCGAGTGAAGGGCCTCATTATTTGGGTGAAACTGGACCATGTTTTATGGAAAAACTGTTGTTAGCTCGGTTAGCCATGACTCTTCCCTAGTGTGTTAAGAGTCAAATTCAGCAAGAAAGTTGCCCTGGTGCTCTAGCCTATTCCTTGTCTTGGAGACTATTTATAGCCAGCCTTGTTCCCTGAGAGCTCTGTCCAACAAGAGTTAGCTAAAACATGTAAAAAAGTTAGCATATCACCACTTCTGGCTCCTTCTTTGCAAAAACAATGGGTTATTTGAATGTGTTTTTGGTTAGATGCCGGATACAAGATCTGTCGTTAACACAAGTATAACAGATGTTCACATTTTGTTCTATAACACAAAATACTTAAGTAATACCCCGCTCCTGAATTTTGAAGGTTTTATGTGTCTCTAAAAAGGCAGTTGCTAACAAGTAGCTAAAAGAACACTAGTCACTTAGTAGTGATCATGTGACCGTGGTGTAGTTCATTAACCTCATTTGCAATTGCATTTATTCTTAAACAATCATAAAAGTGGTGTTCATTTATCTGCTCTAATCCAAAATCCAGTGGAAAAATCTCATTGGCTTTTTTCGACAAAAATATTTCATCCCTGCAGTACATGCAGGGGGTGTAAGGCACATTCAAGGCTATAGACTACACTCTTAGAAATAAAGGTGCTAATGAGAACCATAAAGAGTTCTACGGCTTGTTCCTATAGGAGAACCCCTTTTGGTTCCTGATAGAACCTTTTATAAAGGTTCCACTTGGAACCCTTTCATTAGTTGTACCTTGAACCCAACATAAATGATTATGTTTCATCCAGAATCCCATGAAAGGTTCTACAGAGAACCTTTGTATGGTGTAATGGTTCCATCCAGGACCCTCTCTGGGGGTCATATCCAGAACCTTTCCACCTTCTAATGATGCTAACAAGAACCTACCCAGGGGGGTCTACCTAGACTTTTTTTATATTCCAACTCCAGGGGTTCTATCGAGAACCTTTTTATATTGCAACGGTTTTATCTAGAACACACTCAGGGGCTTTTACCAAAAACCATTTTATATTCCCCAGAACCCACCCAGGGAGTCCTACTAAGAACCCTTTTATATCATGGTAAAAAGAACCCTTGACAATAGATTTGTTAAGTAATCCTTCAATAACTCTTTCTTCCAAAAAGGGTTTTTTGGATGAAAAAGGTTCTTAATGGAGTCTTACAAAGAACCTTGACGACCCCTTTCTTCAAAGAAGGGTTCCTCAGAAGCATATGGTTCTGGCTAGAACTTCAGCCCTTCAGGACAGAACCATTCGAAACCCTAATTTCTAAACGTATATTGTAAACACCAATCACTGTCCACCACAAGTTGCTACCCAGCTTTGTATTAAATATGATATACTGTATAGAATAAGCATAAGCAATAACCACTCCACTAACCATCAACTTTAATGTTACCGATTGGATGATTTTCTACCTTCAGAGTTTATTACTTTTGAGCTACAAAGTGCAATATTCTACCAGTGAAAAGTCATACAGCTTTCCCAGCATGCTGCTGTACTGCCCTGCTGCCCACGTCTTAGCTGCATGAATAAAAGTGAATCATCCCAATGCTGCTGCCAAATACGCACCACCAAGCTTGTAACGAAATTGTTGTGCACTGACTCTCCAACTTAATGGAGAGGCTTCCCCTCACTTTTGTTGCACGACTCCGGCCATTATTTGATCCCCACAAACCCGTATGAAAATGACAATAAAAGAGCCAGTAAAAGTTCAATATGACAGATTGGAATGGCTCATAACGTCGCACCAATCACACTGGTCTGCTGGGCCTTATCTGCCCAGCTGGAGAGGAGGTAGAGAGCGACGTGAGGCTTTACAAAGCTCAGACTTAGTTACTGTCCTCTGTGGCCTTATCTCTCCACCTGATTGGAAACGCCAAGTAGTGTTTATGAGTCGGCCTGGGTCTTATCAGTGTCCTCGCAGCATTGACATACTAGATCTGAATCAATAAACAGAGACGATGCAGAGGTGAGGGGGCCATCAGCTTCCAATTGTGGCGGCAGCGCACGAAGAGAATTGACAGGAAAAACAACTGATCCCCGTTGGCTCGCCGGGGTCACGGCTGAGAAGAGCCACGCACCCATGACCAAGTGTGATTGGGATGGTGGATTGCATGCGTTAGCCTGTGGGCGTCAGGGAGCTTAGATTGGAAACTCGGTGATTGCCTCCGAGGATTCCATGTGCTCCACATGAATGGCTGTGCAACAATTACACTGTCGTGGGCAGCGTGTTTACGCCGGACTGTATAATTACACTGAGATAAGAAAGTTATTGTGAAGTGGGAATGGAAATGCAAGCAGGTAGGAGTAACATTTTCTGAACAGAAGGGCAAAACCAATCAGTTTTTCTGTGGCGTGTGGGTCAGTGCACTCGCAGAGTGAAAGTAACATCTGTTCCATTAGCCATTCACCTCATGAACACCTGGTATTAAAACGTGATCCTGACATATTATCCAGAAAAAACGTGTTAAATGTAAGTGTGAGGTGTAAATGCATTGTGATCGGAATGTGATCTGATCTGCCTGACCACATCTGGAGGTAATCGGGCTCACGTTGAGCCTCATGCAAAGACCTCTCTGCAGGAAGCACGCCACCTCATAAATTGACACTAACAAGGACCAGTGAGTCCTCCACTGTAAGTTGATCAGCTGTTTATAACTCTCAATTGTCTGTCAATGTAAAGTTAAGCCTGTCATCCAGAAAACAAAAGCCCACTGCACTGAAATAACAAACTCTTGATGCTAAGCCACATGGCTGCCCTCTCACTGCCTGCCAAACTCCATTAACATTTTGCTCAATTTAACAATTATAACCATCTACGTCCTCTACAAGATTATGAATGATTTCTTACAACTCATAAACAGACACTTACTCTTTTGGCAAAAAATTCCACATTGATTTGAACTCTGAAATTTTCATTCCGGACCAGAATAACTGTTCTGTATGTCCATTTCACATTAATCAGAGGGACACCACGGCAGATGAATCCAGCAAAGTACCCCAAGTTAACAAGGCATCATTACTGCGGTGGCGTCTCCCTACAGTATGAGTGTACATGAATGCAAGCCGTCATAAGAAGTTTACAGTTTTCTACTTTTACACTTGTTTTTTATGCAGTGTTACTTCTGAAAATTATTAAGTCTATGAAGTCTGGAAGAACCTGTGCAGTTCGGCTGCTCCAACAGTCATGTCAAACTCCAACTTTGAAAAAAAAACAGAATGCAAACCTTTACTTCATGAAGAGTGCTGCTGTCTGAGAGCACAGACTCTACTGAGTGTACAGAGGACCACCACATGTCAGAGTGGATCGTAAATATTTGCAGAAAAGAACTTTGTTCATGAAAATGTTGAAAATTTGAACGAGCCACACCTCTGATTACTGATTGTACATCTGTTCTCTGCCATTAAAGTACCAAAACATGCGTTACTCAACACAGCTGCAAGAAAAATAAAAGCAATACTGTGGCAAATGAATGACACAGTAAGAAATAACTGTGTCAGAGTGGACTAGATAGCACACTGGGGCAAACTGACATAATATTTTTTACACAAAGAAAGAAATAACTTCATGTATTACATTTGACGAATTCACAAGAGGGGACAAATAATTAAGAATATGTCACAGATAATGTTTCACTAATTTTCTGAAGTTTCCTCCAACTCAACAG
>JAJHUR010072562.1:9883-26568 GCA_027495735.1 Lutjanus campechanus | reverse complement strand
TACAACATCAGCACGCCGCTCGTCCTGCTCAGAGTAACTCAGACACGCTCAAACACAAACTCAGAAAAACACAGTTTAATATCTTCACTCAGCTCACTCAGGTCCGTCTGTCCTCGCAGATGCTTGAACGCAGCCCCAGGACGCTGCCCCGCACCGCCGTTTGGCTTGGCATCATCGCTGTTGTCATGGGAACCAGCCTTCACCTGGTGGTCGATTCCGTCTCCCGACGGCTCCTGCTGATTGGCTACCAGCTGCACCTGTCGGTCAGAGAGAATCCAGTCATGAAGAACCTCAGACCCTCCTCGCTGGTACGTGTTCTGAGAAAAATCACAACATCCACCTGAAGGTCCAGTTCCATCAAACCAGTGTGACGATGATACATCATTTAAAATTTTTAAGTCTCTACAAGTGATCAACATTGTTTTCTTCTGCAGATCGACGCCTTCGAGCTTCTGTTTTACTATGACGACACTCTCGCTCATCTGATGTGGTGAGAACCCAAACAGTTTTTTACAGTAAAATAATAAAAGTTTCAGTCAAGATTCTCATGTCAGAAAAAAAGATAAGTTAAGAAGATTGTAGATATTTTCCAACAATATGAATATGACCACATCACTGTATGAATCAGCTTCACGGTGGTTTAGACTAGAAAGGATGCTGGTGTCCCCATTTACTGTCTGCATATTAATATTTATTATATATTTATTGTTTTTGAGGGGACATTTCAGATGCAGCACCTGCCTCATTTATGAGACGTTTGTCTGATGTTTCTTGATGTGAGGAAGCAGCAGTGTTTCACATTTATCACCAGTTTCTGCAGGTTCAAACATGAGATGTTTGATTTGAGTCTGAGAGAAAAAACATGCAGAGTTTTCACACATCTTCTTAAAGTGACTGATTGGTGCATTTAAATGTCAAATATATGCCTGATTTTATCGAAATCACAGTTTGGCTTTTTGCAATTTTCAATTTGCAGGAGCTGCAAAATTTGTTAAAGGCAAAATGTGGGTCAATAAAACTTTTCTGCAGACTTAAAAAAATATCTTCATTTGGTT
This sequence comes from Lutjanus campechanus, assembly GCA_027495735.1. Lineage (NCBI taxonomy): Eukaryota > Metazoa > Chordata > Actinopteri > Lutjaniformes > Lutjanidae > Lutjanus > Lutjanus campechanus. The sequence continues at coordinate 25,513 of JAJHUR010072562.1, read as the reverse complement.
CAGATTCCTGCAAAAAAAAGATCATTACCTCTAATATCACAAATCATATTGCAGTTAGAATATCAGTCAAAATAATCACAATTAGATATTATTTCAAATCATTTAGCCCGACCCCTGACCATCTCAGGGGGTTTGGACTCTTTCCACCATAGTTTCTCAAAGTAGGGGCCCCAAACAACGTTTTGCACAGGGCCCCAAAAAAGCTGTGAACATCCCTGATAACGTTTCAGAACAGATCAGCTGTGATTCTTCTTTCTCCTCCAGGTACGTTCCTCTCTTCCTCGTCCTCTTCCTCTTCTTCACTGGTTGTTTCAGACACAGAAAACACGCAGAGAAAACGCCGCCGGCAGCCTGGATGCTGTTTGTGCCCAACGCTGCCTACTACTGGTCAGACAGCTTTACTACAGAGGATCTGAGTGTCCTGTAACAGTCACAGGTTCAATCCCTGGTTACTGTTTATTAGGATCCACGAGACAATGAGTAACATGTTCTGTGTGTCTTCACAGAAACAAAGAATCCTGTTTTTATTTTTATTCTACAGTCTGTCAGAGAGGTGACGTCTGAACACCTGAACTCAAACTGTAACTAGTGTCTGATGAACAGAACACCTGAGGCTGTGTGTGTGTGTGTGTGTGTGTGTGTGTGTGTGTGTGTGTGTGTGTGTGTGTGCCTCCAGGTGTCAGTAATAATTGATCAGGTAGTTCTCAGGTGTTGCTGATTAATTACTTTACTCAGTGACGACGGCACTCAGGGATGAAAGCAGAATTCAAGAAGCATGTCAGCAGTTTGAAGTGTTTCTGCTCATTAAATACCAATAATTCATCGTTTCTCTAACTTTTTACACCATGTTTCACATCCTCACAAATGATGGAGCTCTCTGCCTTCATGTTTTGGGCTGTAAGCTGCTGTGGACGCTTCACTGCACCGTCGTCCACGTCAGTTTTTTCTCCTCCTGACCTGCACTTCTTTTTCATTCAGCATTTTTTCATGTTCAGTCTCTTCGTCTGACCTCTTCTTATCTTGCTGTCACAGTTTAGCTCATAACTGATTGATTTTACATTTAAGAGCGTAAAATATCAGACAGAACAGAGCTGCTGCTGGTTTTCAGTCGTTCATAAGTTTGGTTCTTTTTGTCTGTCACACGGCCGTCTGGTGATCATGATGACGTATAAACGCTACCTGAGTGACTGTGACCACGTAACCTGCTTGTATTTAAACAGAAATACAGGAAAGACAACGTATTTTCAATTACATTTCAGTGGTCTCATATTTTATTTATTTTCATTTGAAATTTTGTGGTATTTTGATGTTTGACAATCGTCTGTGCACCATGAGAGACAGCTCACGTACCACAGTTTGACAACATAGGTTAGAGTATATCTATGTTATTCTACATGTGAGCTAAACTGATTAAAGTATTCTGTTATTATTCAAATTTTAATTAAGACACTTAATGCAGCCCCACTCTGCCTTGTGAATTATTAGCGCCCAGATTATCACCGTTTAAAAGACAAAGTGGAACATGTACAACATGTATGTTCATGCACTTTAGAACACGAGCTATAGATCATCTAAACAGAACCCAAAGTTCTTATTAATATTCTGGTTTGAAAACACGGCGGGGATTGAACCTGTGACTCTTTGCTCACAGCGCAGTGAACAGACCCACTGATCCTCCCTGTTTCTCCTGTCAGGTACTTGATCACTGAGGGACAGACCTTCATCCTCTTCATCTTCACCTTCTTCGCCATGACCGCCATGGTCATGCACCAGAGGAGGCGGGACATGGTTCCCGACGGCAACGGCCTCTTCATGCTCTACAGGTACACGCGAGAACACTGAGGACAACATACACCAAACATAAATATTAATATTTACAGCTGTACAGTGGTGACAGTTGGACTACATTACCCAGAAATCTCTGTGAGCTGATGTGTCTTGAAAGAGCACACAAAGAACACAAAGTCAAGGCTAATGTTAACATAGCTGGTGAGTTAATGCTAAGCTAACCATAAGTAACTTTGTGAATCGACGAAGCTGAAACTCACTGTTACATTTTGAATTATTTAGAACTTGAAACCTGGTTCTTTAAGGTTCTGTCTGCGTGGCAGTTTCTCTGCAGCTCTGTTCCTGGTGGCGGTCTGGGTGGCCTGTCTGTGGAACGACGGCGTCCTGAGGAGGAAGCACCCCGGCCTGATCTACGTCCCGCAGCCTCGAGCCGTCTACACGCTCCACCTCCGGGAGAACAGCCAGACGTAACGGAGAACCATCCAGCAGAGTCGATGTGTCCCTTTAATCTGAACAAACGTGGGCGGGGCCAAACGCTCTGCGGCCACAGACGTTTGAGGGGACAAATAATGGATTCATGCTGCTCAGTTAGGGACAAAAGTGACTGAAAATGTTTTTTTAATTGTTGAACGCTTCTGTTTTTGGAAAAATACATTTATTGGGTTTTTCATCTCCAAACATTACAGCACTCTCAATTTTAGTACTCAGCAAAAATAAGCAACTTTAAAGGACTTTGAATAAATTTCTCTTAATGAAATGAAAAGACGATGAATTAAATGTGTGACGTTCTGCGGTGGTTTGTTCCCTCTGTGGTTCCTCTCAGCCTGTTCTCCTGTTGATCTCGATGGTTGTTGGTTTGAGGAGGCGTGTGGCGAATCGCAGCTGAGTCACTCACATTTTGGAAGGACATCTTTCACAAGGAACATTAAGGTTTATCCGATTCAGCCGTACAGCGTCTGTGCATTATTGTGCTCAACACACGTCATGAAAATAAAAATAAAAATGCAGATTGACAGATTTTTACGCCCACAGGAGCAGAAAATAGACCAGGAGGCAATAATGAGGTGAGAGTTTGTTTATTTTACAAACAACAACCGTCTCACCTTCTGTCTCCGTCTCACCTTCTGTCTCCGTCCCACCTTCTGTCTCCGTCTCATTCATGTTCCAACAAGACAGAATAAACAGATTTCTGTGATTTTTCACATTCAGCTGCTCAGATGTTCTGTCTCGAAGTTGGTAAATGATGCACAGTTGACATCTCCTCTCTGGGGATATTGCATTCTGGGAAATGCATGAACAACTCTGATAGATGAGGGAGAATCAGTTTACAAGTCAGGCTGAAAGGAGTCAGTTTTTAGATTGGACCCAAAACTGCAGAGACACGAGACGCAGGAGTGATTTAACGAAAAAGGGCGGCTGAGTCCAGAAGGTAACTCAGAAGACGGCAGGACACGAGGAGACACGCTGACGACCTGACAACTGAAAGAAAGAACACAAACTGACTTTACAAAGTCAGGAAGTCATCACTCATTCTTCCTTGTCAAAACCTTGTACCTATATTACCCACAATGCAACTCAACCATCTGCAGTTGGGTGGGAGGTTGGGGTGTGTTCATGTATCCTGCAGCAGAGATGAGGAGCAGCTACAACCTGTCAACCTTATTAAAACTGACAAACTGCTGCTTTATGAGCCGTCATCTGTCTGACTTTGCTGATAACAACATCCGGGGTAACATCAGCCATCGGGGCATTTGTACTGGGCGAGAGGGTCTGCTGTCTGACGGTGCTGCAGCCCCAACTAGTGGTGGGTGACTGCGTAACATCTTAGAGGCAACAGTTAACTGGCATCGTGCATGAATAAGATATTGATGAATAGTTTTACTGATGAATATTTCTGCTGCTGACTGCTGATGTTTAATCTACGTTCCCTCTGGACAACAGAACAAACATGCACAAGGTTTCATTTTTGGTGACACAAAAGTACTTTTCTCAGGAGTGTAACAAGTTACTTTTAAAAGTAACGTTACTCAACACACCAGCTGGTCTGAGTCCAACAGGACAGTCTGAGCTCTGACAGCAGGTGGGGGGATGTGTCCTGCACCTGTCCTGCCCCTGTCCTGCCCCTCTGTGCCTTCCCTCCACACGGCGTCCCAGGATCCTCCGTCCACTTCCATTACGTTCCTCATCTTACACGCGGCCTGGATCAGTTTCCTGAGCTGAGAGACAGAGTTCAGAGCCGCTCAGACACAATGGTGAGATAATAACCGAGTCTCCTCTCTGAAGCAGATTCCACCTGCAACCTACTTTCTGCCTCTTCTCTGTGCACTCACGCTGCTTTTCCTCCTTTCATCACAGGCGAAGTTCCTCACACAGGATCAGATTAACGGTAAGACTCTCGTACGCTTCACGTTCCTGCTGGGAGGAAACAGAAATGAGTCATGACCAGAGTGTTTGTGGGAATTACTGGAACACAAACAGACTGGAATATGTTTCTTTTAGTGTTTTTTTTTTGGCAGCCTTGAGTCATTTTTATGAGATGATTTCTGTTTCACAGGCAGCTCCAGCTGAAGCAGCAGTGTTATGTCATATTTTAATCAGACAGCAGAGTTTTTCCGTGTGTCTGCCTCCGTACAAAGCAGCACTTGTTCCTGTTGGAGCTGAGCAGATTCACAGCAGTGATCTGTTGGCCGACTTCCTCGACCTGCTAATGTGATTAAACACAAAGGATCTCTGAACACTTTTTAGCCTAATGAGGAGACATTCATTCTGACTGAAAACACATTCATGCAGCTTCTTTCATACACACACGCAGCTCAAAGTGTTTCACACGGCAAACTCCAAACAGCCGACAGGAAACAGAAGAAGAAGAAGAAGAAGAAGAAGAAGAAGAAGTGATTAGCTGTTTGAAAATAGGTCCAAACGTGAAAACAGGTGGAGCACACGGACGTATGCAGGAAAAATACCAAAATACTTTGTTCATTTTCTTGCAGATATTTAACAAGTTACTGCCTTTATCCTTTGAGAGACAGAACAGCAAAAGGTTCTAAGTAGAACACCTACAGTGGGTTCCTGTTAGTACTCTTAGAAGGTGGGAAGGTTCTGGATCAAAACTACGTCACAGATCTTCACACTGAACACAGAGTGGAGAGAATTATTCAAAATGTTCATGACTCATTCATTTATTTTATAGAAAACAGCAGTTTGACTCTCTCTCTCTCTGTGTGTGTGTGTGTGTGTGTGTGTGTGTGTGTGTGTGTGTGTGTTGTTGTTGCAGAGTTTAAGGAGTGCTTCTCTCTGTACGACCGTCAGCGTAAAGGGAAGATTGAAGCTCAGGAGTTGATCACGGTGATGCGCTGCCTCGGCTCAAACCCCACCCCCTCCGAGGTCCAACGACACCTGCTGAGCCACAACATAGGTACCCGTCCCACCTGTCTGTCCCCCCGTCCTCTGCAGGGGAAAACCAGTTTTGCTGCATTTCTTTAAATCACTACCTCAAGGATTTCACGGGCAAAAACTACGTCATTGACAAAAAAAAGAAACACAGGATGAAAAAAGTTCAGGTCAAAAATTTCAGCCAAAGATGCAAAAACTTTCAACTTTGTTCAACATCTGAAGAAGAAAGACAAGTTAAAAATAAATAACATTAGTTTGACAGGATGTGACGTGTGTTAAACCTGCAGGATCTTTGCTGTCTCACCGTGTGTCGGAGTCTTTACTTGTACCACCAACACACATTTATTACTTTTGTCTGTTTCTGAGATTTAAAAAAAAAGTCTTCAAGATGTTCGTTTGTTGGATCCACAGTAAAACAAAAACAGCTCAGCTCGAGGCATCACAGCTTAAATGATTTATTAAATATCAGAATTATTGGGATAATTGATTTTAGTATAAATCTGTAGATATGAACACACAGTGAGGAGCAGGCAGCCTGTTTATTCTGTGAACGTTCTGCATTAAGATGCTGCCTGAGTGTCTGTGTTGCAACATGTGTCATCACCTCTTGTGACATCACATCAAGTGAAACAGACGATTCCTGCAGGGTCACTGCGGGGCTGCACAACAATTACAGATAACACACCACGACCCCCCTGAGGAGAACCAGAGGGAACACACACTGTGAACTTCACAGATCCTCTCTGAGCTTATTTCAGCTTGTTTCCATCATCGTGTCTCTGTGCGCGCTGTCGTCCTTCATCCTCATCCTCAGGATCACAGGAATATTCAGCAGGAGCCTCGCTTTGAAATAATCAAACCTCTGCAGAGACAATCCAAGACTTTTGTCTTTAGCAGGTTGAAGGATGAGATTTGTTTCCATCAACATGTTTTTGTGCACATTAGTGGTGGTTTTAAAAGCAACAATTAAGTCTCAAGTCAAGACAGGCAAGTTTCAAGTCCTAAACAAGTCATAATGTTCTCTTAACTGAACGTCATCTTCACAACAGAGCCTCGACTGAGGCCTGGTTTTACACAGTGAAACTTTGTTGGAGTGAAGTCGTCTCAGCACTCAGCAGCTGCTTTCATTCAGTGTTACGACCCCGAAGTCTGGAGTCAAGAGACAAAGGAGGGACAATGATTCAAAAATAACCAGGGACAAAAGAAGAAGGGACGACTGAGACAAAGTGTAAAGACAAAGACTCTTTATAACTCAAACTTAGAAAAGCAAACAGCAATAAATGTCAAGTTAAAATACTAACAGACATCGAGTGCATTTACATAAATACATGTTTTTAAATTGTTGTAATAGACATAAACACAACAAAAAATACCAAACATCTGATCCCACAGTGCAGCTGTCAGTTATTTCTAACACATCACAAAAATCTTTTAAGTTTTTATCAAACAAACAGGAGTAAATTTGAGTGTTTGGGCCTCGACCTGGATGATGAATCTAATGATGATGATGATGATGAGGAGGAGGAGGAGGAGGAGGGTTAGGGTTAGGAGGAGGACCTTTCTGAGAAGTTAATAAAGTTTTCCCTTGACTGCAGCAACATAATTTTATTCTCCTGATGGTTTTAATATTTCTGTCTGTGTAGATGACGGCGTGAAACATATTTCAGTGAGTCTGAAGGGAAATTCTGCTCCAGCTGTAATGAACAGCTCACAGTTTGTTTAACGTGTTTAAACTGTCGTCAGCAGCGGCAGCAGTTCTGCTCTTTACATCCTGTTTTACTGCTTTAATGTTTGAACAACTTATTTCATCTCCTCTGTGTCTTATTACTTTGAAACTTAACTTTTCACTGGCCTCATTTCTCCTGCACAAGTCAATAAAGTTTTATCTTATCAGACGATGGTCCCGCTCAGGTAAATGTAGATATTATCTTCCTGCAGATTGGGGCGGAGAGCTGGACTTCTCCACCCTGCTGAGCATCATGCACCGGCAGCTCCAGCAGGAGGCGCCGGAGCAGGAGATCCTGGAGGCCATGAGGATGGCCGACAAGGAGCAGAAAGGCTTCATCCTCGCCTCCGAGCTGAGAGCCAAACTCACGGGGCTGGGAGAGAAGCTGACTGATGGAGAGGGTGAGAGAGGATTTCATTTACAATAAGGTCATATGGTTTTTAAACTCTGCAGTTTTTAATCCCTCAGTGTTTTTGTTTTTCTCTTGTCGTCTTTGTTTTATTGTTCTGCTTTATTTTTTTCCTCTGTTCCTTCATTTTAATCCTGTTACGTGTCTGGTGGGGATTTTCTTTACTGCAGATAAGAGTCACATTTAATGAGATTATGTTTTAACTCCAGTTAAGTCAAACAGGAGCAGAAGAAGAAGCAGATTGTTGCATCAAAACAACAAGAAAAAAAACCCCAACAACTTAACCTCGCAGACGCTCTCACGTGTTTTCACTCAGCTGGTGAAAATCAACAAAACTTCATAAATCAATAACATTGATAAGGACGTAACTTTAATAAAAACTTTTAAAGGGACAGTTCACCCCACTGCCAAACCTTCAGAAAGGTTTGGTATTAATTTAATAAGACCATCAGGCTTCGTGGAGATGAGAATCAGACTTCTGTGTCACTGCTGTGCTCCTCCTGGTGACACTCGGCCATTTCCGGAAAGTTAAATGTGCACTAATGGTTGTTGAACTAATGAACCATTTCTTTAAATGAGCTTTAAATGAACTCTGTGTGTGTGTGTGTGTGTGTGTGTGTGTGTGTGCAGCTTTAACAGAGATGTCCGTGAATGTTCTCATTCGTCCAGGTCATTGTAAGCCAAAGCAAGATTAAATCGAACGCAACTGGACTTGTTCAAAAAGCCTTTTTCTGAAGACGTTTCGCTTCTTATCCAAGAAGCTTCATCAGTTCATGCCTGTCAGACTAGTCAGAGCTAGTCTAACCAAATGGTGGGAAACCCAGGTATTTAACCTCTTTGGGTATGTTCAAATTCATTAGTGCTCTACTCAGTTTTGACGACAGTCGTTAGGGTCGTTAGTCCTGAGAGTCACCCGAAACCCAATGTGAGTGACGGTCGTTAGAGTCACATGAATGTGAACTGCTGTTGTTATTGGAGGTCAAGTTGTTGTTGAATCTCCTGGGCAAAGATGAAATGACAGCATTGTAAATAGGAGAGAGGTTATGTCTCAGGCCTCCTCCTCTGTTGAGAGTGGGTTTCTCCATTTTGACATAGATGGCTTCCTTAACTCCTCTCTAAAACCATCTGTCCTCCCTGTCTAGAATGTGGACATTGTTGTCCTCAAAGGAGTGTGCTTTCTCCTTAAGGTGTAAATAGACAGCTGAGTCCAGGCCTGAGGAGTTTGGTCTCCTGTGTTGAGCCATGCGTCTGTTGAGTGGTTGTTTTGTTTCTCCTATGTATGTGTGAGTCAAAAAGAAGGTATTGGTCTGTGTGTGTGGGCTTCCTGTATACCCCAATGTGGAGGCTCCTGTCCTTACCGATTTGAACTTCACAGTCCAAGAAGGGGAGGCAGTTATCCTTGACATCTTCTCTGGTGAATTTGATGTTTTTATCCACTGAGTTGATGTGCTCTGTGAAGGATTGCACTTCTTGGGCTTGGATTTTAACCCATGTGTCGTCCACATACCTGAACCAATGGCTCGGTGGTGTTCCTTTGAAGGATTTCAGGGCCTTACATTCCACCTCCTCCATGTATAGATTCGCCACAATGGGAGATACCGGGGAGCCCATGGCACAGCCATGTTTCTGTCTGTAGAATTTTCCGTTGACCTGGAAGTATGTGGTGTTTAGGCAGAGGTCAAGGAGTTGGCATATTTGGTCCGGGTTGAGATTGGTTCTATTTTGGAGGGTGTTGTCCTGTAGCAGACGTTGTCTCACAGTTTCCACTGCCTCCATGGTTGGAATACAAGTGAACAAAGAGGTCACATCAAAGGAGACCATTGTTTCCTCTGGGTCCAGTTTTAAACCTCTGACTTTGTTCACGAAGTCAATGGAGTTATGGATGTGGTGTGAGGTTTTGCCCACCAAGGGGGCTAAGATGTTGGCGATATGTTTGGAGATGTTGTAGGTAACCGAGTTAATGCTGCTGACTATGGGCCTGAGGGGGGCCCCTTCTTTGTGTATTTTGGGTAGACCATATAAACATGGAATAGCTTCCTGTGGATAAAGGCGGAGGTATTGTGCTCGGTCAATGGTTCCTTCTTGTTTGAGCTTTTGTAAGCATTCTATTGCCTTTCTTTTGTAGGTGGAGGATGGGTCCCGTTTCAGTATTTCATATGTGTTATTGTCGCTGAGTAGTGTGGCGATCTTGGTGTGATAGTCAGTGGTGTTAAGGATTACCGTGCATCTCCCCTTGTCTGCTTTAACAGAGAATTCAGGAAAATCATTTCATTCTTAATTATGACTCAGATGATGATGAATGAACGCATATAAAGGCTGTTTCATTGATGACAGCTGTGTCTCTGTGTTCTCAGTGGACGAGCTGCTGAAGGAGGCGGGTGTTGGAGCTGATGGGCGGGTCCACTGCGAGCAGTTCGCCAAAGCGGTGACACGCTCCTCTGCAAAGCGCTGACGTCACAATCATCATCATCATCATCATCATCATCATCATCATCATCGCTGCTGCTGATACTCAAGACTTTAGTTTTCATCACATGAACTGAGAGAATTCAATAACTGTATGTTTCATGTGTTTAATAATGTTTGTACGTCAGTAACAGGATCTCCAACAGACAGTCATGATGTCACTTCCTGTCTCGTCACCAGCTTCTGTCACTCAGCGATTCTCTCCTCAGTAAACCTGATAAATTAAAGCTCGTTCTTGGGTTTTCTTTCTATGTTCTAAGACAAATCAGCTCCACTTCAGCAGTTATAAGAAACTGAAAACTTTATGATTTGAGCAAACTTTTGCTTTTCTGTTCTTGATATTTTTAAAGGATAAATAAAGACTCTTGTTCATGCACAAGTTGAGAAGCTGTGGTTATCTCAGATAAAAGAAGATTTGAGGAGAAAGCCCCGAATAAACCAGCAGCAAGAAAGCCACCGTCTGTCTGTGCTTCCACAGGATTTAAAACATTCAAATCATTTAAATCATTTAAATCATTTTGAGTGGAATCTTCATTACTGTGCCATGAAAGAGGCTCAGTAACTTCAGTCTTGTTTCATATCAGTCATTCTTACTGGAGATAATTATTTCATGTCCTCAGACTTCTTGTTGTTTCTGAGATGCACTGTTTCAGAAACCTGACGCGTTGCAAACATCTTTTCTTTCTGCATGATGACATATTTACTCTGCACACACAGTTTGGAACATTTTATGAAGGGGAAGATGATTTCACTGTAAACCATCCTGTCATTTCCTGTTAGCAGAGCTTCACGTGTGGAAAACCCATCAGCTGGGTTTTGATTTGGCTGTAGTGAGGACACAAAGCAGCAGAACCTTCCGCTGGTGATTCACACTGACACGTCGTATTGTTTTATGTAAAGCATGGATTTATGAAGAGATTTCTCTGTCAGAATTTTCTGTCCTGCTCCTCTGGAGCCGGTTTGGACCGGTTCATGAGGGACGTTCGGATGATGAAACTGATGTTTGTGTTCCTTCAGGAGCAGCTTGGTTTTTATTCACAGAGAATCACAGTTTTCAGGAGGAGGAGGAGGAGGAGGAAGGACTCTTTGACCTCATTAATGCTGATCATCGAGCAGTTCCTCTCAGACTTCACAGTCCGTCTGATTAAACTGAGTCACTGGAGGGAACCCTTTTGTAAAAAATACATGTAATTTACTTACAGAGTCAAATGAATATGTACAAAATATAAAACTGCCTCCATCGCTCTTTATACTGATGTCATTGATTGATTATCTGGGTCAGACTGAGGTCAGAGCTGAGGTCTGTGACTGTATCTGTATATTTATAGTTCATATTTGTTACATAATGCTGCTGTTTGTTTTCATGTGTTTTATTTTGTGCTTTTGTAAAACAGATTCTTAAAGTAATAATCTGCACCTGTTCAGTCTCTCAGTATAATAAACATTCTGATCTAAATTAGGACTGCAACGATTAATCGATTATGAATCTAATATTTAATTAAAGCTGTGAGTGGAGTTGGACTGTTGGTCCTCACAACAGTTGATGAGGTTCAGAGTTTTCACTTGTTTCAGACTGTTCTTTCAGAAGAGACGATGGAGTGAACACACGAGAACAAGCTACAGACGTCAGGTACTCGTCTTCAAGAGTCAAAGGAAGAGATGAGACCTGCAGAAACCACCTAACTCAGGCGCAGTTAGGAGGGAGGTGCCCTGAGAGAGAGAAAGAAGAACGATGCCACTGGCTCACAGATGGTGCCGGTGGTGCAGTACCTGTAAAGGTGAGTCAGTCTTGTATTTTGCATATCCACACGCTTGGCTGTTGTTCCAGTGCAACTTTGGAACTGGGCAGCAGGACTGGAGGCTGGAGACTGCTGCCCAGACTCCAGCGGGGCTGGAGGGCAGCGACTGGAGGCTGGAGTGCAGTGTGGGAAGCCAGTGACTGTTTGACCGTCAGATGGACCGATGGAGCAAAGAAACAGGAGGCTGCTGCAGCTCAGGAACCAGGAACTACTGAAGCTCAACAGGAACAGGGGAGTCATGCAGCTCAGAAACAGGTGATGGCTGCAGCTCAGCAGGAATAAGTGCTGTCCGGACGGGTGTAGCTGAGGCTCTGGGAGGCATGACAACGGTGCGAGCAACACTTCCTTCTGCTTCCTACAAGGTGACTTCAGGGCAGGATCCAGCACGGAACTGGCTGGTTCCGTGTTAGCTGTCTGGTCATGTTGATGGGGACTAGCAGTTTGGATCCTGTCCAGGCCTCGAGCAAAGTCTATCAGAAAAGAGATCAGGGAGCGGAACAAAAGGGAACCTCAGCGTCGTCAGGAACATCACTTTCTTGTGGAGGATCTTAAAAGGTGGTGGTTCCTCATGGTTCCTCAGAAAAGAGACTCTTGGGAACTGATTTTAAGATACAGCTCATTACTTACACTGAGAGGTCTTGATCTTAGTTATTTAGCTGAGCTTTTACTTCTCTATGTTCCTCCTCGCTCTCTGAGATCTTCAGGTGCAGCGTTACTGGTTGTTGCTCCAAGTCTGTGTTTTAAAATGACATTTATCTATTTTGTGGTTTTACTCTCATTGTGGTGATAATGTGTTTATTTTTTTGTCTTTTAGATCATTTTCTTAATCTTTAGTTTTAAATGTGTCCTGTTTTAATAGTTCATCATGTTATTAACTGTGTTGAAGGAGGAATCAGGACGCCAGCTGATCCAAAATGATAACTGAATGAAGTTGGTTAAAAAAAACTAGTGATCATTTCTGGTCTGTGTTTGATATATGAACAGTTAAAACAGACCAGCCAGCTGTTGAACAAGAATAAGATTCTGCAGCTGACACTGTTGTTAATCATTTTAATCCTGCAGATCTCACATGATAAATATTTTCTGTATGTCTGTCCATGACTTTAGTCCAATGCAAAATACCACCAGCTCTGTAACACCACCATCAGGCCAAACATTCCATCGTGTTTCTGACTATTTCTGGTACATTTACTCACATTCTGCATTTAGGCAGCAGCCTGCAGCACACGATCATCACTGCTGCCAGAAATAAATCAGTACTTTGGACTGAAACATAACTCTGAGTCATGTGATGCAACAGCATTCAGCAGAGGAGGGCTGACAAAGCTCCGCCCCTCAGCACTCCTGACAAAACAGGGAAGCAAGTTTTTCCTTGTTCGTCCCTAAAGTGAGACGCACACTCTGAAAAACAGACAACAAGATTCACCCTCAGACCAAACAATTAACTACATCAGCTACAGGACAGAAACGTGGAAAACTACAACCTGCTGACACTGAAGGTGAGTTTGACTAAAGACTGAACTCAAAGTGAAAGTAAATTCCAGTGAAGTCGGTGGAGGAGGGAGGGGAGCCACAGCTGACTGTACTGTCTGTCTGCTGTGTTTTCAGCTGCACTCAGAGACTAAATGGCTTCCAGATCAGAGGAGGATCTCTGCTGTCCGGTCTGTCAGGACGTCTTCAGAGATCCTGTTCTTCTGTCCTGTAGCCACAGTTTCTGTAAAGACTGTCTGCAGAGCTGGTGGAGACAGAAACAAACATGTGAGTGTCCAGTTTGTAAGAGAAGATCTTCAAGGGAACTCCCACCATGTAACCTGGTGTTAAAGAACCTGTGTGAGACCTTCTTACAGCAGAGAGATCAGAGATCTTCAGAGGGTCTCTGCAGTCTGCACTCTGAGAAACTCAAACTCTTCTGTCTGGACCATCAGCAGCCAGTGTGTCTCGTCTGCAGAGATTCAGAAAAACACACCAACCACAGATTCAGACCCATCGATGAAGCTGCACGACAACACAAGAAGGAACTTCAGGAAACTCTGGAGCCTTTAAAGGGGAAGTTAAAGGATTTTAAAGAAGTTAAACATCAGTTTGATCAAACATCAGAACACATGAAGGTCCAGGCCCGACACACAGAGAGGCAGATTAAGGAGCAGTTTAAGAAGCTTCACCAGTTTCTAGAAGAGGAAGAGGAGGCCAGGCTGGCTGCACTGAGGAAGGAAGAGGAGCAGAAGAGTCAGATGATGAAGGAGAAGATGGAGGCTCTGAGCAGAGAGATAGCAGCTCTTTCACACACAGTCAGAGACACAGAGGAGCAGCTGAGAGCTGAAGACGTCTCATTCCTGCACAACTACAAGGCTGCAGTGGAAAGAGTCCAGCAGCGCCCCCTGCTGGAGGCTCCACAGCTGCACTCAGGAGCTCTGATAGACCAGGCCAAACACCTGGGCAACCTGACCTTCAACATCTGGAACAAGATGAAGGCCATGGTCTCCTACACTCCTGTGATTCTGGACCCAAACACTGCAGGTCAAAGACTGATCCTGTCTGAAGATCTGACCAGTGTGAGAGAAGGAGACAAACAGAAGCTTCCTGATAATCCAGAGAGGTTTGATTCTTACAGCAAAGTTTTGGGCTCTGAGGGCTTTAACTCAGGGACTCACAGCTGGGATGTCCACGTCGGAGACGGTACCCACTGGGTACTGGGCCTGTTAGCAGAGTCTGCCCAGAGGAAGTGTGGCCTCTACTCTGGATTATGGAGAATAAAGTTCTATGAAGGTAAATACTTGGCAGGGTCTCTACCAGGTCCACTCACTGTTCTCAGAGTCCAGAAGAAGCTCCAGAGGATCCGAGTGAACCTGGACTGGAACAGAGGAAAGTTGTGGTTCTCTGATCTTGATACTAACACACACATACACACCTTCACACACACTTTCACTGAGAGAATGTTTCCATACTTTTATACAAGGGATGAAGTGAAGATTTTACCAGTGAAGGTGTGTGTGACAGTGGAACAGAGCAGTTAGACATAAAAAAGATGAATGTGAGACAAAGATGTCACACCAATGTGTTTAAATAAACGAAGAGGCTAAAATATATACAGTATTAGCTGAGCAAAATAAACATTTATTATACTGTAATGTTCTTAATTAAGGTAAATTAAGGTACTGCAATCAGATTCAATTATTCATCATAATTATTTTTTATACCACAATTTGTTATAGTGAAAGATGACAGTTAAATGAGAGACTACAGACAAGGGATGAGCTTATAGACCATCATGCATTGCTGTTGAATTAACCAGCCAGAGAAGTCTGCAGTGTTTCTGGATGTCTTTCTCTTTACATGCTCGAGTCTTAACTTAACAGAGACAAACTGTGTTTACTGACGACGGTTTTCCAAAGTGTTCCTGAGCCCATGTAGTCTCCTTTATACAATGATGTGGCTTTTTAATGCAGTTTTTAAAGCAGTGCTGCCTGAGGGGTCAAAGGTCACAGACACTCAGTGTGCAGAGATTTCTCTGATTCTCTGAATCTCTTCATATTATTGATTGTAGATGGTGAAATCTATAAATTCCTGCAGTTTTGTGTTGACAAACGTTCTTAAACAGTTTTTCACAAAGTGGTGAATCTCACCACCATCATGCTGGTGAACCACTGAGTCTTTCCAGGACGCCCCTTTAATACCCAATCATGATCCTGTCACCTGTTACCAGCTCACCTGTTCACCTGTGGAAGGTTACAAACAGCTGTTTTTGTTCCATAACTCTGACTTCTTGCTTCACACCTTTATTGGAACATGTTGCAGGCATTAAATTCAGAATGAGTTCTTTAATTTATTTATTTTTATTCTTTTTATCTTCTGTTAATTCAGTTTGACAGTTTGTTTTATGTTCCTCTTGTCAGTGTTTTCATGTGTAAAATGTAGTGCTGTCAATCGATTAAAATATTTAATCGCGATTAATCTCATGAATGTCATAGTTAACTCGTGATTAATCGCACATTAATCGCACATTTTTATCTCTTATAAATGTCCCTTGAATTATCATTTTAATACTCTTA